>WURT03132942.1:0-11446 GCA_009936505.3 Holothuria glaberrima | reverse complement strand
AAAAAAAAAAAAAAAAAAAAAAAAAAAAAAAAAAAAAAAAAAAAAAAAGGAAAAAAAAAAAGAGAAATCCAAAAAAGAAAGAAAGAAAAAAAAAAACAGTTGTAATGCTTGTGTATAGATTTTTGTGGTGCCTTAGAGGTATTTTTAGAATAATGTAAGGTGATTCGAAGTACAAGCATGGACTATTTTTTCTTTCATTTTTCTTTTTTTTTGTGTGTGTTTTTGTTTTTATTTCTTTGAAGGAATAAGTAAACAGCTTCATCATGCTGGAAAGACATCTTTCTTATCAGAAATACTAAAACACCATCTTCTCATTCTTTTCATGATTGTTGGAAGTGGGGGGGGGGAGGATTTTTTGTGTGCTCCTAGTAAACAAAAGGCATCATATTTGGTGACCACATTGGTAAGAGGTCAATGCATTTGGTTAGTTTCAGAGAAATAATATTAAAAACTTGGAAAGAAAAATATCTCTTCACCTGCTTTTCTGAATTTAAGTAATAAATCAGTTGATGATCTTCCTTGTCATGGTTTTCATATCAAATTATGATGGTGATAGAAATCCCAGGAAATATATATATAACTGTTCAAAATTAAGTCCTAAATTTTACACAAAGTTATTCAAAATTTTATCAAAAAGGGGTTCAAAAGTATTGCACTTGCAGCACATATTTTGTTAAGCCACATTTTGAAAATACTGTCATATTTACTCAGTAAAGGTACACTGAAGCATTAACAGTTCATAAAAGCAGCCAAAAGCAAATTTGTCAAAAGGGAAAAAACAGTTTAAAAAAATGTTGTGAATCTTGTGGTTAGATTGAAAGTTTTTATACTGCATAGTCATCAAAGAGTAGTGTATATGTCATTGTATTTTCTTTGTTTTAAGTATTCAGCTACTTGTACATGTGTTTCACCATTACATAACCTCTTTTTTGTATCTTTTTTGTCCTTTTTTAGGGTTGAGGATGGAAAGTATTGGTTCTAGCTAACATTGAGCTTACTCTGATATGCAGAGGGAATTTTTTTGCTTCTCTTTAAGTGATTGCATGATAGCATTAACGATAAAACTAAAAATCAGGCAATATTCACAATATACATACTGCAAAATGCTTTGGAGTCGCTTTGCTAAAATATTGAAAATATAAACAAGTGCAAAGAACTATAAAAAAAAAAGGGGGGGTTGGGGTAGGTTGGGGCTCAGATGAATTTGGTCTTTTCGTTGAGCTGCATCAGGTTATGGCCAGGTTATTGAATTAGAAGCAAACATTGCATCAGGACAAAGATTTTCTTCGTATTTTGTGATGTTAAAGTGAAGACATCTAAAATTCAATCACTCAAAGTAAGATCTATCCCAAGCCTTTCATTTTGAATGGGTATTTGCAAACTGATGACGTCTTCTTTTCTTACGAGAAAAAAAAAAAAATAAGAAAAAAAAGTTCAAACTGCAAGTGAAGGTAAAATATGCACCCTCAGTCAGGTTTCTATATGTAGTGGGAAATGTGACAGTTTACTTTTTTCCAAAGCAATGGTTATTGAATGTAAAAGAAGAGCCTTTTCTATTTTTGAACTTAAGCATTGAAGCATCCCATTTTAAGGGACTTCATACCCCCTTCTTTCCTTTTTTTCCTTGGAGAGGGGGGTGGGGTGAATGAAGATGGGTAGAAAAATGACAATACAAATGCTCCATCTTCCCTTTATGTTAAAAACCCTTTGATTTGATTTGATTCAGTTGTTATGGTTGTTTAGTATTTGGGAAATGTAGACATCTTTTATTTTAGTTTGTAGTGGGTGTGATTGTTTGGTATAAAAGGTTTGTAAATACTTGCTATAGATGATTTAGTTTGTAGCCAAATGATTATTTAGAGATAAAATAAGATAAAAAGTGTTATTGTCACCTGGAAAATTATTAGACGGTACTATAATGTGAAGTGTTCGTAACACCAAAATTGCACAGATACTATATTTAGAAAGAAACACTGGTTTAAATTTGTTCAATGTATACGTCAAGAAATATATTTCGACAAATAGGAGTGGTTTCATGTACCTTACCTCACTGTCATGACTACCCAAGGGGGCAGGGTTCATTAGATGGAAGGTTCACTAGACCAAAGATGTTAACTCTAAACCCAATCCTAACCATATCCATAACCCTTACCCAAGCCCTAATCCTAACCAAGGATAATCCTAAGCCTATCCATAACCCTTACCCAAGCCCTAATCCTACCCAAGGATAATCCTAAGTCTTATCCTAAACCTACTCTGTACCTAACCCGAATCCTAACCCTTCTTCTAAGCTTAAGTAGATTTTTGTCAAAGAGGATCTTCAGTTTAGCGAAGCTTCGATCTGGTGAACCTTCGGTCTAGTGGACATCCCCCACCCAAGGTATCCTTCATGTTATAACAGATGAAAGTTGAAAAATCAATTATTTTGCTTAATATGTTGTCAGTTTTGATATTCATTACAAGAGTAGGGTTGCAGTAGCATACTTAATGGGAGCTTGGTGGGTACAAACCTCTGAAAAGTCTCTCCCCCTAGAAACCCTCCCCCTCCCCCCTTTAGAAAATTCAAGAGTGACAAAGTTAATATTGACTTTGTATTTGAAACCCTCCCCCCCATCAGATGGTTCTTCCCACCCCCTCGCCATAAAAATTTCTAGCTCAGCCACTGTAAGGTTGTTCTATCATGAGTAATGGTCCAGCTGGGACTATTTCAGGCTGGCTGTTTTGGTTAGTTATAGCCCTCACAGTGGTATTTAATGACCTAGATTATAATAACCAGTTGTGCTTCACTAAATTATCTTCATAACAGTCACATATTTCCTTTGCACAACTGTTATTATGTGTGGCTAGGATTAGATGACCATTGACCTTCCCTAAAGATTTGGAATTGAAAAGGTTTTGTAAAATGATAATGAATATTACATGTTGGTTCAATGAAGCAAATATGTTTTTAGAGCACTAATCAATGTCAAGTACCATTCTATGAAAGGTTTTTCAAAAAGGTTGAATTTTACTTAAATTCAGTGAGTATGAAATCTTAAATAATTCAATTTTCATGAAGTGTTTTGTTTTCTCCAGTTCCCTTCTACATGTAACAATCATGTTTAAGTTCTTTTCATTTGTTTGTCTTTGTTTATTCATATTAGAGAGGTTATCAGGTGATAAGGAGTGTTCTTGTTTTTGTAGTGCTCACAAAAAATGACAATAGTTACTAGATTTTTAATAAAAACTTGTAAATACTTGCTCTAGATTTTTCTAGATTTTTCATGATAGTTACTAAATGAGAGCTCTTCAATATAGATGCATAAAATTAGTGTTTAATGTCAGCCCTAATAAATAGATGACATTTCTTTGGCAATGTTGGCTTACAATGTTGGTAGTTGATTGGTTGGATTTTTATGTGATCTTTGATGTATGACAGCCAATTGTAGCTCCAGTAAGTGGTTATGTCAATTTTTCTCAAAGAGGAATTTGCATCACCCCAAGTGTGGCTTTTACTTGGTGGTTAGCCCCGCCCATAATTGTCTTTAGCTTCTCCTTGTGCAGACACAAACATAGTTCACTGCTCAAGGCCACATCCTGGTGAGCATGAAAGACACCATGTGTAATCAAAACATTCTCTGTGCTTGCTGTGTAATATGAGCTGCTATGCATCTTTTGATTTTTGTAACTCTGATGTCAATCAAATAGTAGTCACCAACTGAGACTTTTGCTTACCCCCATGTGAAAGTCATACTTGGGGTGATGCAAATCTGTCTTTAAATTAAAAGCATTGCTAAGAATGGTTGAAAGAAATGTTTTTTTTTTTATGTTGGGTTGTGTTGCATTGTTGATGAATTTTTGTACTGCAAGAGAGAACGGCATTGGTAGGAGATTTCATCCATTTTTGTCTTACTTCAGGTGTGTGTGAAATCTGGACTGTTTTTTGTCTGACTTTGGCATGCCTGAAATGGTATAAGATATTATGGAATGAGTTTGTGTATGAAATAGTTTGCAATTTGGAGTGGTTATTAGATATATCAGTTGTTGGATGTATTGATTATTGAAAGTGTTAGTTATTAGAAGTAATGTGTTTGATTGAAAGGGACATTGGAAAGCTTTTATAAATGTTCTTGTTTTTCTTTTCAGTTTAAAACTGTGTGGTGGGGTCATCTGGCTATCAGAAGCTGTTTACTTGTTTACAGTATTAGGCCAAGGAGTGGGTAGTGCCAGAGGTGTAGCATTTTTTGAAGTTATAGAGGGCAGTGTTATTGGAACTGATGAAAATACTGAACAAATGGTTCAGATTTTCTGGAAGTCATGTTTGCTAAGAGACACCTCATTCCTGCCCCCATACAAATATTTATTCATATCACAGAGGTTCAATTTTGAGAGTTGGGAGAGGGCTGGCACTTCTACCCAAGATGGACGATGAAAGTATGTAGTATCATGGGCGTGGATCATGGGGGGGGGGGACTTGGGGACGGGTCCCCCACTTTTGGAGATGGATCCACGCCCTTGTTTAGTATACTTCATGAAAGGAGTTACTGCCTCCATGGTTATGCATACTCAGAACAACTACACAGGATGTGTGTGTGTGTGATGTATTGCTAAATTATTTAAAAGTTCATCATTTTCAGCTCCTATAAGTTGCTTTTGCTCTGTTTTTATTAAACTGTGATGTTAATAAAATTCATGGTAGAATTAAAAATATTTTGGTTAATATTTATAGTATATATCTAACAAACATCACCATGCTTTGTTTTTCACTCTTAAGTGGTATGATGAATGCATGCAGAGAAGACTGAATGTAAAGACCTTATGCACTGATGGCATCAAGTACTTCCTAACTGCCTTTAAAGAGGATATACTGTACTACTGGTTATACAGAAACATGAATATGCATGTCCTCTGAGCTCAGGCACTTTGAATTTTATGACCCTGTGATGTAATTTGCGTAAGGTCTATTTGAAGTAAAGCTAAATACATTTCATTTATTCACATAATGATCTGAGAGTGGAGGTCACTGTAGGCTAGTCCTTCTGTGGCATCATGCCAGAGACAGTCTATATCAGAGAATGGTCTCATGGAGGCTCAAAACTTCTTACAGATATGAATATAAGAAATATTGAAGGAGGCATGCTTCATACTGGCAAAAGATTTTAGTTTATCATTCATGCAAACAATGAATTTAATCTGAATTTAATCTGACGACTTTGGCCTGCTATTACCCTGCTTGAGGAATTGTGTGTGCTTCATATTTATTTTATGTTTGGAACATAGTTGGAGGCCACACCCTTTTGCACCATATCAATGCCTGTCAATGAATCAAGTTTGTAGTCATTAGTTCAAACTGGCTAATTTTTCAATTGCTGTTGTAGCCATGTTCCATTGTTGATTTGGAATGAGGAAAAGGCATGGTTGAGGTGAAATTTGTGCATTATTCATTCAGTGTTATTGTTATTGCTTGGGAGAAAAATATGTACATGACATGTATTGATTGAACTCTTGGGCACATTCATGCTTTCTTCACTTGTGCAGTCTGCTTGATATGTGTCTGGTTTGATTATGGAAACTGATTTTTTTCAGCAGTCCAAGGTGGAAGAGCTACAAAGAATATTGTTCTATAAAAAACAAAAGTAATACAGTAACACAAGTTGTAACAAGTATGATTATATTTGGTAAAGATATCAAATTCATTTTTCAGCTGTAACATGGTTAGTTTGACAATTACATTGACTTTTAAGATATGATGCCTTCTGCCCATAATGTGGAAGATCTCTGTTATGCACTGATATTGGTGTGTCAGTAGAATTTCAGGGGGCACATGTATTACTATGTTTATTAGGGAGCAGTGACTCTTAAAGAAATATGAAATGTTCAACTGATGTTTAAAGCAATGTTTCAGGGACTTTCTTTACCCTTTATTGGTTTATAATGAGAGATACAGATGGCAATACTTTGGACTGCAAAAGAAAAAAAAAAAAAAAAAAAATCAATTTCCAGTGTCAAATTAAGGAGTGCTTCGATTGGAGATAAACTGTTGTAGCTGTTTGTATTGACATGGTGTGGCCTTTTCTCAAATCGCATATTTGCTAATTATCAGATGACATTTTTAGTGACTGCCCAATTTATAAATCGCTTATAGTTTATGAAAATTATTAACAGATTGTGTATGCTATGCTTTTTGTTGTAGTTAGTGATATTGCAGTGGGCAATGTTATGATCATAGTTGTGTTTAAATTAGTCTGGTGAAAGAGATTAATAAATCTGGTTTGATGGATTGGAAACTATAGAGAGAGCTTTAGTAATGGATGTATCCTTACGTCAGGTCATCATCTGAGTTACTAGCCTCTAAATGCTTTGCTTGAAAAACATATAGCCATGAAAAATAAATTAATGGGCAGAATAATATGTTGCAAAATTTTCTTTAGTTTTTCAAGTTGTTGTCTTATATGCAAGGCTTGAAGCATCAAAGGCAATTGAGGCCATGGCTTTTCAGCCTTTTCACTTTGCCTTAATGCCAGCCCTTACAAGTTGCAACCATCGAAGGCCATAATGATTATATAGTGTTGGAACGATTATTGGTATTCTCTGTTGGTATCCGCCAATATTCCCAGTTTTCATCCTGTATCGATCTCCATAAAATTTACCTTTAATGCCGATGTATTACCTAAACGATATTTATCTTCCCATATGTCGTGAAAATGGTTCACTATTTGAGTATGTTCAAATGCAGGTTCAATATTTTACCCTCATGACGATGAAACGACACTTATTATCGGCTTCTCGCAATACTGGTACAGTTAACATTTAGAATGACCTGAATTCCCTCCTTCAGTACATTGTATTCTGTTTGGCATTATGTAGTTTTCAAGTTGTGGCCTTGGTTCCCCTCTTGGTTGGCCTTGGTACTCAGCATAATTTTCTGCCAGCCTAAGGCCATTTCATAGGCCATGCCCTCCCTGAAGTAGTTCTCATTTCAAGCCCCACAGATGTATGACTTGCTTGAGCCATTTATCAAAATGCAAGTTGTGGTCTCCCCCTTCATTTCCTGCAAGGTTTCAGCTTATTACACTTAAGCTAATTACATTTTATTAAAAGGGTGGAAAAGTGGTAAATGTGAGGATAATGGTAATGAAAGCATGATATTTAATTGGAAGGCTATTAGTGGTACCTTCCCTCTCCTTCCTCATCCCACCTGTCATTTGAATTAATTGCCTCAGCTCTCACCTTGATTTAATCCATTTGGAAATAGTGATTGCTCTGATCAAGTTTGTTTGGGAATAGAATCTCAATCCTCATTTCTTTACTTCTACCTGGTGAACTTTAAATTTAAGGGATGGATGTGATCAGGGATGGGAGACTGGAGGGGGGGGGGGGAGGATAATTAGAGACTCCACCCCATCTATGCTTGTGCTCATACTTATTGGAAGGCTCTCTGTTCCCTAATGATTCCCAGTTAATTTCTAATCCTCAAGATTTGTCAACTATCATGTCCCTCAACAGTCCATGTTTTTGTGTTCACCTTTAATATATTTTTATATTCATGTATATTGTGGAAAGATCTGTGTATTTTACCTGAAGAAAACAGCCGTATCCGTCTGCAAGCAAGTGGTCTAGTGTAGCCATTCAATTAACTCATCATTGATCACAGGCGTACGAGACGGGGAGCAGGGGGAAGACTGCCCCCCCCAAATTTTCTGAGGTCAAAAATTCGGGGAAAAATGACCAAAATTTGGGCACAGAATAGATGAAATTTCGGCAAAGATGAAGAAAAAGGGAAAAGATTGCCCAAATTTCCTACTGAGTTCCCGAATTTTTGATCGAATTCCCGAAAAAAGTGCAAAAATTCTCGCGCGCTTCGCGCGCATGTAGTTATTTGCCAGTATGACCTCTATCAGACTTTCGGAAAAGACTTTGACATGCACAGTCCTAATCCCTTCCATATCCAAAATTCATAAGATGTGAGTAAACTTGCTCATGACATATGTAGTCTAACAATTTACTGTTCACTTACTTCGCTCAGTGTGGTTCTGACTTACCCCAAGAACTGAGTAAAAAGTTCACTTAAACAAGCAAGATGAAAAGATTTCCTAGAGGAGTAGAAATTCTTGGAAATGTATCCAACTCAAATTTAGCAATAAATGTAGCACCATTTTGCATCTAGCCCACCTTACATGAGCAAATATTTTCTAAAGGGGAGGGGGACACCCCCTCCCCTTAGACCCCTCCCAGGACGGCGATTCGCATATGGTGAAAGTCCCCCTCCCGTCTTTGGAGATGGGTCCACTTCCTTGACTTTGGGCAACTTTAGGAGATTCGGGAGAAAATTTCTGCCCCCCAACTTGGAAGAGTCCCGTACACCTATGGGCGTAAAGGGAAACCTGACTTATTTTGATCAATTGTCGTATTAGCTCGCAAGTTGGAGAATTTTTACTCTTGTTCAGCATGTGACCGACACTACCACTGGTAATGGATCAAAAACATCGACACTTTCAAATTAGTTGGAGACTACAGTCACTGGCAATGAAAAGGAAAAGGGTTCAAAGAGGGATTTGCATCACCCCAAGTGTGACTTTTACTTGGGGGTAAGCAAAAGTCTCAGTTGGTGACTACTCCTTGACTCCTTGACATTAGAGTTAAAAAAATTCAAAAGATGCAGAGCAGCTCATATTACACAGCATGCACAGAGAATCTTTTGATTACACATTAGGGCCTTGTATGCTCACCAGGAGGATATGGCCGTAAACAATCAGCTTTGTTTGTGTCTGCACAAAGGAGAATCTAGGCTAAATACAGTTATGGGAGGAGCTAGAACTAACTTAGATGGGATAATTGGAAGTGTCTGGGATGAGAATATTCCCCCTTAACTTTGTTCTGACGTACGTGATCTTAAAGATTAAGCAGTTAATAAGTTGTCGTGTGACACTGTGACCCTACTTAGTTTTTAAGAACGAGTAAGCTTATTGAAGTTTCAAGGACAACAAAAAAGATATTATAGTCCACAACTAGTAGAGAGCAAAGAGATTTTCTCCGATGTATCTTTATTTAATGTCACCTTACTACTTAACATAACTACAGTCATAAACCAAACCAACCCAAACAAATGTCGACAAAAGCAAAATCTACGCCAAAAGCAATTCTGTCTTTTTCTTCACTCTAAACCACGAAATATAGCATTACACAAATTTACGTGCCCTCTGCACGTAATTTTCCTGTGCGGTGACGTTAAATACTCGCCGGGAACTCAGAGCCTACAATCCTGGGCCAACCAATGACCCGCTCTAAAGAATTCGAACTACGTAGATAAATTTTCTGGAAAGCCGGCCGATGTTACATAAAAAAAAATAATTGTCTATACTAATATCTACACAATTTTCTTGCAGCATCTAGGTCGGTACTTATGAACATCACATAATCATGTATAATATAGGAATCAAATACTTGCAAAGTTTTGATCCTGCTTCGAGTAGTAGTAACGCTACTTGGAGAGAGTTCACTGAGAAGAATAAAACACTTTTTTAGGCTAACCACATACTGAAACATGAAATAAATACAGTGCTGTAAATCCAAGGTTTGCAGCTCTGCTGAATAAGCAACGTAGGGCCCACACAGCCTCTGAGAGTTGCGATACAAGGAAATGCATAGTTTTAGCAGATTCCTAAAATTTAAAATTCTGCTAGGAACCCCCACCCAATCTTCCTTCTCGTTTCTTCGTTGCGACCTGGTGCCGACAGTCTCATCACGCTGACGGAAGGTGGAGTGGTCACATCCCTTTACATACATAAGGACCTGTCTTAAACTAGCGACTGGACTTAAAATGTCCAAAAGCAACTGATTTCCTGCCTAAGTGATGTTCCACAGAATACTTTAACAGCTTTTCAACTTATTTAAATTTAATATATTTAAATTCATGGACCACATCCTTTCTTTATTGTGACGGAGAGAGACATGGTTTGCTTCATCACAATGTAGACTTTGAGTATGTAATAGGATGGCCTTTGCCAACGAATGAAATTCCGGATATGGAAGACGCCTTGTAGTAAAAACGGCAAACGTTAGAAATTTTCTAAGCAAAGAAAAGGTATAAGCAGTTGGTTTCCAAATCTTCCACCAGCATCAAGGATCATGACACTTTGACCCTAATGTCTTCGAAAACAGCAATTTTTATAGCAGTTAATTTTATCCCCTCCTTACCTGAATACATATTAACTACGTGCTCTTACAGAGGCGGATTTAGGAGGGCCCAGGGGCCCGGGCCCCCCTCTTCCAAAAAATGTTGAATTTTTTTCCATCTTCATAAAACAGCACAAGGCCCTATTCCTATTCATTTTCTTTCACAAATGGTTCTCACACTATCAGAATTTTCGCAAATCCTTCGCAAACTACCAAAATTTTCGCGCGCTCCGCGCGCTTCAAACCTTGCCCCAGTATTGTTGTATTGCATCTAAGACCCTCAAATATAAAAAAAATTTCAAAAGGGCAAAGAAATGTCAAAAATTTGTAGTAATTTACCTTACAAATTGTCCAAAATGATGCACAAAACGGCATCTAAGCACCCTCAAATATCAAAAAAAATTTCAAAGAGCTAAAAAATGTCAAAAATTTGTAGTAATTTACTTTAAAACTTGTCCCAAGTGATGCAACAAATTTCATCTAAGGACCGTCAAATATCAAAAAAATTTCCAAAGGACTAAGAAATGTCAAAACTGCAGCAATTTACCTTAAAATTTGCCCAAAATGATGCACCAAATAGCATCTAAGGACCCTCAAATATCAAAAATTTTCCAAAGGGGAGGGGGACATCCCTTCCCCTTAGACTCACCCCGGGAGGGTGATCCTAAACAAGGTTCAGCCCCCAGTCTTGAACAGCTTCCTACGCTTATGGAGGTGGAGCCCCTCCTCTTGGACCCCTCCCCACTCAGTCTTCTGTAGAAATCACTATGACTTGGGCTCCCCCCTTCTGCCAAATCCCGGATCCGCCACTGTCTTATGTGGAACCACCAGTGCATGCCCTACAAGCAACTCTTCGTACTAAGTGCTTCGTGGCACAAGTTTATATTGTCGCTCATGGGAGGCTTTGTACACGACGATCAGTTAGCGTACTAGTCACCCAATCTTTAACATCATATCAACACATTACAAAGAAAAACGTGAGATTTGTTGTATTAGCTTACTTGTGAACACACTTTTTCTAGAGTTCTCCTTCGGATTTATCTGCTGACCGAATGAATCCAGATAAACTAGCTGACGGAATGAATGCCTTGCACAACCCGGTTGCATACTGTGGGTGGAGTGTTAGTGTTTGGTATGGCAATTGATTCGGGGGAGGCCGACATTAACACAACTTGGGGGGGGGGTATAATTTACAAGTCGAGCCCGCCACAGCTTTTTTTCCAGTTGTGGCTCACTGGCTTGTTTCCCCTTTCTCCATTGCTTATGCGGAGCATCACGCACAACGGCAGAA
>WURT03132931.1:0-11446 GCA_009936505.3 Holothuria glaberrima | reverse complement strand
TCCACCAAAAGGGGTGTCATATCCGCATACTATACTACTAGCGCCTAATTTAAGTTTACTTACATCCATGTTTATGAAAGCAAATATGTCAGTTTACGACTAAAATGGAACATCCAGAGTTAGTAACTAGAAGAGGCGAGAATGTTGTTTTGGGGCTATATATAGTAGTCGAGTACTAAGGAAAGACATGTACGTGTGTGCAATCTTCTGCCTATTTCGTTATCAATAGGCTCCTTCGGCGCAGCACAGACAAGTGCGAGAGGGATTTAAGCCAGTCTAAAACGCGTCATATATGGCTTTTTCAGTACTAAGTATGACGCATTCCATTCAGTGATGCGCTTTTTGAAACAATATCTAGAAGGAAGAATCCAGAGCTTGAGAAGGGGTTCCTTATATGAGAGCTCAGAACACATCGATTTTTTTTTAACAAAAGGCTATTTTTACGCGTCACGATTAAATCATTTTTATCAAAGCACACAATAAAAGCGATTGCGTATGAATGGCAGTAAAATGTTGAGAAAGACGCTAGCAGTCCATTTGACGGAGCCCATCCGGGAGAGACTGTGGGGGATTTGGGAGAGACTACCCCTATGACTACAGGGAAGCTCCACCACTGGACAGAAAGTGAAGCTTTCATGATATCATTAACCCCTTAATAACCTTTTCAGCAAGTTGCAGTAATAACGGTATCAATGCATAAGCCTGAAAAGCGGAAAAGGCTAATAACGATAAACGAATGGGTGTAATAGAAATAGATGACGACCAACATACCTCTTGGTGGTACCGAAGATTGGTTGACAAAAGTAAACGTAGCTGTAAAACCTCTTCCCTCTATATAGTAGTCTGTTCTAAAAATCACCAACATATCTTTCCCTGTGCTGTACATTGGCAATGGTACATATTCTCCACATATTTTAGACATTTGTTTTGCGTTTTCTGTACTGCCGTCATATACCTGCGAAAAAAGTCACTTAAGCAGAGTTTAGTCTTACAAAACATCTTTATCTGGAAGGTTGTCCATTTACACTTTGATGTTCAGCCAAACGTGTTGAAATCTCTTTCGTTAACATTAAAATCTTAACTACCAAATTTAGTATGTCAAAGACACGAGGTTGGAGTACTCAGAAAAAAGGGAGGTAGACATTGTATAGATATTGTCTAAATAACGAGTAAACAATTAATTATGGATTTGCTACATAACCAAGTTATATCCATTTTAGCATTTGGGCAACTGCTTCAAGTTGACGCATTCAGATGGAAATATAATGCAAAGCTCTTTGTCACAATAGACCCCTTCGCCCCATTTGCTCAAGGAATTTTAGAATACATGAAAACTTGGCAATTCTCGGTCATCAGATTGAAACAGCGAAGCCCCCTATTTTGGTGGTAATAACGAGAGGGGTTTTAAAGTACGACACAAAGTACAGACTGTTCAGTAAATTAAACAAATTTTATTACAATTTTTTTTGCGATTGACACGAAGAAGAATGGTTCATATTTTCATGTTTTTAACGGTTGCAGGTACGTCTGTGTAACTATATAGTCAGAGTTTCAGGATGTGTGCATGCAAATTTGAGATAGCAAAAGGATTATACGCTATGTCTGGTAGAAGAATCTATTCATCAGTAAACGGAGAAGTAAAACGTATATAACTGATACGCGTTGTCAATTGTTCTCCATAGTAGACGGAATCACATGAAACATTAGTATGTTGTCAACTTACCGATACGTAGTCGTACATGCATGTTGTATGTTGCCGAATATCAACATCCAAGAATGTCAACATCACAACATATCCTGAGGAGGTTTCAGCGCGGTAATAACACTTCAGGTTATTCTCATACTGAACAGGATAACCAGGTGACGTAAACGTGCTAAAGCTGGTGTTAAAATATTCATTGCAATCTGAAACAAGATAATGAAATTTATTTCTGACTGCTGCATGCAATTTAAGGGGTACTCAAAGTCTAAAATGCTGGAAATGGTTACCTTCTAGATCATTCCACTTAACTTCATGAGTGTAACTGCCATTTTAAAGTTTTATCGTTTCCTACTTACGAAGTTTTACAAGTAATGATGGAAGAATAAAAAACCGGCAAAGTGTGTAATAATTTGTGATATTAAACTTGTACTACTTAAATGGTTTGCCTTTGTATTTCTAGGGGCTTTCTTAAACATGTCTTTTAGTGGATTAGAATTTAAAAGATATAACAATTATGTTCAATACTCATAAAAGTCTTGGGAACGAACAGATTATTTCCCAAGGTCATGTAAATATTTTTACTCGACCTTACTAAACAGGTACTTTGATTTAAACAGTAATGACAAAGACAGTCTTGTGCCATCGTCTTTGTTGCATTATGTGATAAAATTTTGTACTACCTCAGGACATCAAGACTGTCATCATGGAAGCTTGAAAAATAATCGTTTCGTTATTTAAGGTGCGAAGTTTTTTTTAATAAGCTCCCTAGTAGTGTGCACGACTTGAATATTGACAGATGGAGTGCAGCCACTAGCTGTCGTAATTTTAAAAATTTTACGAGAGGTTGCTCACACTCCTGTAATGTAACAGTTTTTATAAATTAACACCATTCAAATAAAAAAGGAAAGTGATTAACATGGAGTAAAATAACCCATCGAATATTAGTATTATAGTATTTTGTGTTATATTGAGAAACATGACAACAAAACTAAGCTGTTTTTAAAAATTTCCTCACAAGTCTGTTAAAACATGATGATTTTTTTAAAATATAGTAATAAAAGTATTAAGTCGCTGTCATCAAACTGCACTTGCAGATTATTACTTGGTGGACAGTAACATTTATTGACAATCTTTATTTCATTTCTTTTTGTCGATATTAGAAATCTATGGATATAAAAGGTGGCAAGTAATTTTTTCATTTGAATGTAATTTCATGACCTGTTATACAACCCTAAAGCCTATATGACAGTTAAGTAGCTTACTTTGAAATATAGTGAATTTGCCTAAGTATGGTACTTGTTAATAATAAGACATATTGAAACGGGAATGTACAGATTTTTGAAGAATTTCCTTTTGAGCAAGGGAGAATATTAATTTAATTTTAGTGTTATTTTTAGTGCAATATATTTATTAATTTAATTGAAGCTATCAAGACAAACTTATAGAAGGGTTAAATGAAGGCAGAAGACGATTTGATGCAAGTTTCTCTTTTTCGTGTAACTACTCTAGTAACTGGAGCTTACCTAAGAGACAATTAAACGGAGGAACGAAGGTACCGTTAGCACACTGGTGTATATTTGTTTCATTATTCGATGGTGAGTAACCATTGACACAATCCAATACAGCAGTGTGACCGTTTTGAACTTGCTCGCTTAAATCGCCATCAATGTAGGCGTTATCAGGTATATCACATGGGACTAAAGAAAACAAATGTAAGCAACAACATTTATATCAAATTTTCAAACGTTGAATACCGTGATATGAAAATTTCAATTTGAAAATAAAAAGAGTGCAGAGTACTCGAAACATTTATCAATCGCACCGTTTTAAGATAAAGTGACATTCATCACTTTACACTTAACTTTACAGCAGAACTGAAACTAAAAAAAAATTCCAGGTAGAGTAGCCTTTTCTTATACAAACTGTCAGTTTTTAAATCACTAGGTTATATCAATTCATACATTTTTACTAAACGTCTCATCACAGTTTGGAATTTGCGTATAAACTCTTTTAATTTATCTTGAGTGAACATCATTTTAGTTATCACAGGGGAGAGCTTCTGATAAGAGTGCTGGTATTCTTAAGTGAAAATGAGTGAAAGTGATGTAAGACAGTCTAAATACGTCATATATAGCTTCCAGTACTAAGAATGACGTATTCCATACTGTGGTGCATTTTTGTAACATTCAATTAAGAATTAGACGAGCAAATCCAGAGTTTTGAGAAAGGGGTCCGTTCGAGAGCTTCGAAGCGCTCTAATACTTGAAAAAAGATGCTACGGTTTGCTCGTTAACGGTAATGTTTACGGTTCAGTATTTCAACAGCATTAACTTCAGAACTGACAACTTAAATACAATATCTTGGATTTAATTATCAAAGGGATGGGACGGTCCTGTGCTTCGCCGGAATTCCCCTGGGCCATTTCGCAATGTTACCATTACTTTATTAAATACGGTCGCTGTTTGCCGTCAAGAGCATTCTCGTAACGTGCAATGTGTAGACTCACGCACGGACTTTATAGTTAATTGAAATCATGGTAAGGAACGTTTGGGGTCACCGAGGAGAGGTACCAAGGTACACCGACTTCTGACTTGGGTTGAATGTCAATGATCACTTGGACCAGGACATCAACTCCAAATTGTGCTTCAATAAGGATAAAATGACCTTAATTAAACTATTTTGAAATCGCTTAGCCTAACGCAAAAGCCGTAGACCAAAGGTTGTACAACTATGATATACAAAAATCGCCACCATAGATTGGTGTGCAACTTGTGGAACTTGCTTGAGCAACAATTGGTCCGATGTCGAGATGCTCCGTCACACTGCCCTAGGGAAAAGCTAGTGAATACAGTTTTAAAACTTAAATAAGATTTCTTAGAAAATATACGATTAAGTCATTTTTAATAAAGCAAACAATAAAAGTGAATGGGTATGATCGCGGTAGAATATTGAAAAGGACGCCAGCAGTCCATTTGACGGAGTTCATCCCGGAGAGGGTGTGGGGGATTCGGGAGAGACTACCCCTATGACTACAGGAGAGCTCCACCACTGAAGACAGACTGAAGTATTAATGATTTTATTTAGCACTTACTTAAATTTCCATGAAGTTGTAGTAATAAGGGTAAAAATGTATATGTTTGAAAAATGGAAAAGGTCAATAAAGATAAACGATTGCATGTTATAGAAGTAGGCAAAGACCGCCGTACCTATTGGTGGTATCGAAGATTTCTTGACAAAAGTAAACGTAGCTTCAAACCCTGTTCCCGTTACAACGTAATTTGTTGAAAAGATCACCAACATATCTTTCCCTGTGCTGTATATTGGCAGTGGTATGTAATCCCCACATATTATAGACATTTGTTCTGCGTCTTCTGTACTGCCGTCATATACCTGAGAAAAAGTCACTTAAACAGAGTTTAGTCTTTAGAAAACATCTTTATCTGAAAGGTTGTCAAATTACTCTTTGAAATGTCTTTCGTTTTCATTAAAATGTTAAGTTAAATGGGATTAAGTATCAAGGGATGAAGGACATGGGGTTGAAGTACTCATGAAATACTGGGGTAGACATTGAAAAGAAATTGTCCACATGTTTAGCAAAGAATTAATAAATTATTGACTTGCTACCTAACCAAGATATGTCCATGTAGAATTTGGGGGAAACTGCTCCACGTTGATGAATTTAAACGGTAATTTGGTGCCAAGCCCTTTGTTACAATACACCTCTTCGCTGTTGCAATTTGAGCAAGGAATTCTTGAATACAGGTAAACTTGGCAAACCGTAGTCATCAACTTGAATATACAAAGTCACCTATTTTGTTGGTGATTACGAGAGAGATTTTAAAGTGTGAGCCTGAGTACTTGCTGTTCAGTGAATAAAACAATATTTTGGGGTACTCCTTTCATTTACAATTGATCCGAAGAAGAATGGGTCGGATATTTTCAGATTTTGGCAGTTGCAGGTACGTCTGTGTAACTTTAAATCACCCGAGATTCAGGATGTGTGCATGTGCTTTTGAGATAGCGAAAGGATTAAACGTTATGTCTTAAAGAATCTCTTAATCAATAAACAGCGAATGAAGACGTAAATAAGTGAAAGTGTGTAAAAAACTATTCCCATTGCAAAAGAATCACAGAGAATATAAAAATATTGTCAACTTACCGATACGTAGTCGTACTCACATGTGGCATGTTGTTCAAGATCAACTTCCAAGAATGTCAACATCACAACATATCCTGAGGAGGTTTCAGCTCGGTAATAACACTTTAGATAATTACCATACTGAATAGGAAAACCAGGTGACGAAAACGTGCTAAGGCTGGTATTAAAATATTCATAACAATCTGAAACATGATAAGGAATTTAATTTCTGACGGTCCTGCATGCGATTCAAGGGTTAGCTACTCAAAGTCTAAAATGCTGGAAATAGATACTTTTTAGACATTGCCACTTCAACTCATGGGTCCAAATACCATCTTACAACTTGTTACGTTTCCTACATACAAAATATTGAAAGTAATGCTGAGAGAACCCAAACCGACAAGGTATATAATAATTTGTGATATTAACCTTGTGCTACTTAGATAGGTATTTTGACCTGAAATTATAAAACATGTAGTTTGAATAAAACAGTAATGACAACGTCGGCTTTGTGGAATCATCTTTGTTGCATTTTGTCATAAACTTAATGCTATCACCCGACAGCAAGATTGTAAACATGGAAACTTGACAAATAAACTTTTCCGTATTGAATACTTGAGCTTTCTGTTAATTAATTTTAAGTCTACAAAAGTTTGAACTAACAATATTCAAATCAAAAAATAAAGTCATTTGCTTGAAGTAAATCACCCATCGAATTTTAGTGATTATGATACTATTACATTTTAAAACATGACAAGCAAACCAAGCTGTTTATTATAAATTCTCTCATCAGTCTCTTAAAGGATGGCGATTTCCTAAAGGATAGTGATATAAGTATTGAGATGCTGTCATCCAACTGTATGTTAAGACTATCGCTTGCAATAAACAGTAACATTTATTGACAGCCTTTGTTTACTTTGTTTTGTCGACATTTATTAGTCTGTGCATATAAAAAATGGTAAGTACTCTTTTGAATTGAATGTTATTTCATGACATATTATACAAAAAAGAGCCTATATGACAGTTTATTAACTTAATTTGAAGTATAGTGAGTTTGCTTAAGAATTGTACTTGCTCATAATGAGACATATTGAAACAAAAATGTAATGATTTTTGAAGTATTTTATTTTATGCAGGGGAGAATATTAATTTAATTTTAATGTTGTTCTAAGTGCACTATATTTAGTAATTAAAATGAAGCCATCAAGACAAATTTAGAGAAGAGGCAAAAAGAAGGCAGAAGACGGTTTGATGCAAATTTCTCTCCTTTGTCTAACTACTATAGGAAACTCACTTTAACTAGAACTTACCCACAATACAATTGAACGGAGGAACGAAGGTACCGTTAACACACTGGTGTATATCTGTTTTATTAGTAGATGGTGAGTAACCATGGGAACAATACAATACAGCAGTGTGTCCGTCTGGAACTTGCTCACTTACATAGCCATTAATGAAGGCGTTGTCAGGTATCTCGCAAGGGACTAAAAAAGCAAATGCAAGCAACTTTATTGGCATCAAAGTTTTGAACGCGGAATACTGATATGAAAGTTGTAGTAATGAACTGAATAGAAGTAAATTTCTGTTGTCTCAAAAATTTGAAAATAAAAAAAGAGTGCAGCGTATTTAAAACATTTATCAAACGCATCGATTTAAGATAAAATGACATTAACCACTTTTTACATAACTATACAGTAGAACCGAACTAAACTAAATAAACTTCCAGGTGGAGTAGCCTGTTCTTATAAAAAAGGTTAGTTTTTAGATCACTAGGTTATACCAGGGAGTTGTTATTTGGAAGGAGGTTGAACGGAAAGTTTTAATTTATGCCAAAACCCTAAGACCCACTTCTTTCTGAGAAGATTATCAATGAAAAGCTATGCATCCGGCTAAAAGGGGAATTTTCCTTTTGTTCGTTGTCTTCAATTTGATATCAGTCCGCTAGCAACACCATTCACGTCTAGTAATCCTGTCACAATTGACCTTCTAAGAACAATGCTTTGATGCACAGGTTGAAACCGTCACCAATTTAGGGGCAGGTGCTTTAAAACAAGAAACGACTGTTTAATTGAAATAAGACAATAAGGTTTGCCCCCTTTCTATAGAATGAACCTCATGCAAATGAGCTGAAGAGAGAGAGAAGTCTAAGTTTTGTCATAACAACCTCGAAAGTTTCCGGAAGTTTTCTGACATGCTAGGTATAGAATCATGTTCACATTTATACATAAAACCTTATTGGTATACTTTCATCCGCGTCAAAGAGCATCCAAACTTGCAATAATTCTTAATTTCCCTGCAACTGGTAATGCTATGGGAGTAGCGAAAAACCCTCAGTCTTACAGCAGATGTAGCAGACGACAAATCTCTATTGTATGAACTACCTAATCCAGTGTAAGTCCTATAGAAATGCCAAGAAAGATACAACAGACAGATTACTGTGTGACCTTGGCGGTGTCAAACCTCGCTTCAAAGCGATGTACCTCCTTTCAAATAACAACTCCCTGGTTATATCAATCCGTACACTTTCACTAAACATCTCATTCGAAAGTTTGGATTTTGCATTTAAACTCTTCTGATTCATCTTTACTTGAGTAAACAGAATTTAAGTTCTAGCAAGGCAAAGCTTCTGACAAGAGAGGTGGAATTCTGCAGTGAAAATGTACGAGATGGATGTAAATCAGTCTAAAACAGGTTGTAAACGGTTTTTCAGTACCGAGAATGACATATTCCATTCAGTGATGCTCTTTGTGAACCATTTAATTAAGAACTAGACGGGCTAATCCAGATTTTTGTGAAAGTGGGTCCTTATGAGAGCAAGGCGCCGGGATTTTCGAAAAAAGATGCTAAATTTTCTTGTCAAGGGCAATGTTTACGTTTCAGTTTTTCAACAGCATTAACTTTAGAAATGAGAACTTAGAACGCTGTCCTGAGTTTAATTTTCAAAGTTTTCAAATGTGGGGAAAGAGGAACGGAATGGGGGGGTGGGTCCTGTGCTTCGGTAGAAATCTCCCGAGCCGTTTTGCAATGTTACCATGACTTTATGAAATACGGTTTCTGTATGCTGTCAAGAGCATTCTCGTAACTTGCAATGTGTGGACTAACGCACGGACTTTATACTTAAGTGAAATCAGGGTAAGGAACTGTAGGGTTACTGAGGAGCGGTACCAAGGTGCACCGACTTCTGACTTGATGCAACGTCAATGATTACTTGGACCAGAACATCAACTCCAAATAACGGTTCAATAAGCAGTGAAAGACCTTAGACTCTTAGATTCTGAAGTTGCTTCGCCTGATGCGAAAGAGCGAGCCGTAGACCAAAGGTTGTTCACAAATGGTATACTAAAATTCCCACCATAGATTGGCGTTCAGCGTGTGGGACATGTCTGAGCAACAATAGGTCCGGAATCGAGATGCCCTGTTACACAGTCCTAGAGAGAAGATAGTGACTAAAGTTTTAGCATTTTGTTTATACATCTTAGAACTATACGATCAAATCAACTTTATGAAAGCAAAAAATAAAAGCGAATGGGTATGATCGCTGTAAAATACTGAAAAAGTCAACTGCAGTCCATTTGACGGAACCCATCCCGGAAAGGGTGTGGGCGATTCGGCCGAGACTAACCCTATCACTACATTAAAGGTCCACCTCTGGAAACAAAGTGAAGTTTTAATAATTTCATTAAGCACTAAATGACCTATTCAACACTTATTAGTAATAACATGAAAATGTATATACTTGAAAAAGAGAAAAGGCCAATAACGAAAAACGATTGGGTGTAATAAAAATAGATGAAGACCGCCATACCTCTTGGTGGTATCGAAGATTCGTTGACAAAAGTAAACGTAGCTTCAAATCCTCTTCCCGTTACGCTGGAATCTGTTGTAAAGACCACCAACATATCTTTCCCTGTGCTGTATATTGGCAATGGTATGTAATCCCCACATATTTTAGACATTTGTTCTGCGTCTTCTGTACTACCGTCATATACCTTCGAAAAGTCAATTAAACAGTTTAGTCTTGCTAAACATCTTTATCTGGAAGGTTGTCAAATTACTCTTTGATATTCAGCCAAACGTGTTGAAATGTATTTCGTTTTCATTAAAATGTTAACTATCATGGAATCAAAGGCATTGGGTTAAAGTACTCATAAAATAGTGAGGTAGACATTGCATGGAAATCTTCTAGATGATGAGCCTTTAAAAAGTAATAAATTATTGAAATGCTTCCTGACCAAGTTATGTCCTTTCTTGAATTAATTGCTTCAAGTTGATACATTCAAACTGGAAATTTGGTGCGAAGTCCTTTGTTACAGTACACCTGTTCGTTGTTGCGATTGGCGCAAGGAATTTTGAAATACATAGAAACTTGGCAAACCGCGCTAATCAGATTGGAAAAGCAAGGTCACCTATTTTGTTGGTGATTACCAGAGAGACTTTAAAGTAGGATACTGAGTGCAGGATTTTCAGTAAATGGAACAATATTTGAGGGCACTCTCTTCTTTTTTATAAACGATTAATCTAAAGAAGAATCGTTTGAACATTTTCTGGTTTTGGCAGTTAAAGGTACGTTTGTGTTATTATAAATCACCCGAGTTTCAGGATGTGTGCATGCGCAATTGAGATAGAGA
The DNA here is from genome assembly GCA_009936505.3 of Holothuria glaberrima. Taxonomy (NCBI): domain Eukaryota; kingdom Metazoa; phylum Echinodermata; class Holothuroidea; order Aspidochirotida; family Holothuriidae; genus Holothuria; species Holothuria glaberrima. The sequence continues at coordinate 978 of WURT03132931.1, read as the reverse complement.
AAAGGATTAGACGCTATGAGTAAAAGAATCTATTAACCAATGAACTGCTAATTAAGACGCGTATTACTGCTAGGCTTTATAAAAGTATTCCCCATAGTAGGTGAGATCACAGAAAACATTAGCAACTTACCGACACGTAGTCGTACTCGCATATCATATCTTGTTCAACATCGACATCCAAGAATGTCAATATCACTACATATCCTGAAGAGGTTTCAGCTCGGTAAAAACACTTTGTGTTATCATAATACTTAATAGGAAAACCAGGTGACGAAAACGTGCTAAGGCTGGTATTAAAATATTCATTGCAATCTGAAAAAAAGAAAGGAATTTTCACTGACTCTGCTACATGCGATTTAAAGGGTATTTAAAGTCTAAAATGCTAGAAATGGATACCTTCTAGAAATTGCCACTTATACTCATAAGTCCAGCTACTATCTTAAAAGCTTATTCCTTCCTCCTAGATACAAACTATTGAAAGTAATGCTGAGAGAATCCAAACCGACAAGGTGTATAATAATTTGTGATATTAACCTTGTACTACATTGATGGTTTGCTTTTGTATTTCTTGTGGCTGTTTTTGAAAAAAAGCGTGGTCCGTGTTTTATTGGCTTAGAATTTCCCGACGCCCGACAACAAGACTGTCAACATAGAAGCTAGACAAATGAACTTTCGTTATTTAAGAATTGAGGTTTCTTTTAATTAACTCCCTTGAAGGGTAAACGGCTTGAATATTGACAGAAGGAGCTCAGCAACTGGATTTCGAAATTTAAACAGTCAACAAGAGTTTGCTTTCCACCTGTGTAATGCTGTAACATTTTAAAGAAATTAACACCATTCAAATAAAAAAGTGGTTCACTTGGAGTAAATCACCCATCAAATACTACCTGAAAATGGTACCATTACATTCTGCAACATGACAAGCAAACCAAGCTGTTTATTATAAATTCCCTCACAAGTCTTTACTGCATGACGATT
>WURT03132920.1:0-11447 GCA_009936505.3 Holothuria glaberrima | reverse complement strand
ACGTCAGAGCCCTGAAGAGTCCCTACTTTGAAAGTCGTGCTACACACCTTTAACCAATTTCCTGCAAGTTGTCTCTCCTAGAATTAGAAAGATAACAAATTCTTCTTACTATCCATGTAAACTGCATTGCCATTGGTTCTTTCTCTTCGTCGGACCAGGGCGATATCGAATGAGAATCTGTGTTAAATTTCTAGCATTTCCTTCTCTCTCCTCGTTAACCCTTGCTACGCAGCAGGCAGTACGACATATTCCTTGTTCACTTGGGAAGCCTGAGCATGGAGTCTGAACAAACAGTTCGCTCCGCGGGTAGGTTATACCACGCTGGCACAGTACACAATAAGTGCATACAACGCTCAGTGAGGTCAAGCTCAGCACACACTCACAGGAATTTCGTTCGCCTAGGACAGCTTAGGGTGAGTCACCGATTTTAGCATGAACAGTCGAATTTCTAGTAGCCCACACCGCTCTTTATGTGGCGAAAGGAATTGATATTGGTAACCGACCAAAAGTATTGTGTCAAATAATGACCCAAGTGAGGTTTCATTTGATCCAAATTGGGTTAAATTGTGACCCAAAATGTTGGTTCAGTTCCCTCCTGACCCAGGTGTTTCTAGAGAGTTGAATAACACGTACAGGTAGGCCAGTTAGTCCCGGATCATGTTTATGAACAGATGAAATCCCAGATCGAACTAGTAATATACATAGCTGCCAAGTTAATTTTTGACAATTTTGAATCTTGTTTCTAGCCTGCATGTTGAAGCCGCGGCGTACAAGTAAGTAGACCATAGGTGCATGGTAAGGATTTACGGCCGTGTCGATTGAGAGCCTGTGTCGTCCGGCCTTTATTTTCACCACAAAAGTTTTCTTTGACACCAACCTTTCCCATGTGTGACAATTCCTCATGAAAATAATCCAATAAGTTCTCCTTCAACCTATTCTGTACGACATTCTGACCAGGGAGTTGCTTTAGCAACTCCCTGATTTGACAAGGAAACTTGACTAAGCCTAGAAGTCTGAACCACTTTACAGAAAGTTTTTGTTAGCACTAAAAAGCAGCGCGCACTCGATTACTGATATTACGTAATCACTGCCTGCAGACATAAAATCGAACCGGTCGGCGAGCTACCGCTTCTGAAAACTGATACTCTCATAGTCTTCGACTTACAACATGTCTACCATCTTTCACTCGATGAACAAAACCACACAGTAATTACCTATAATACTGGCGATACGGTCGGTAGTCATTTCCGACTTTGCAGGTTTTATAGCATTCGATGACCCTGTAACACAATAGCACATTTTGCCTGCTCAGCGAACGTGTACTACTCTGCACTTGCATTGGCTCCATCTCTTAGAATGGGTACGTCCAACCTAAAAAGGTGCATTCGACGCATGCTGAGAAGGTTATGATACAACTATGTCGTTGGCTCTCATCACAGGCAACTATGACTGGAGCTGTGTTTACTACTCATCAGTGTACTGACAGTAGTTGCGTGCATTGTAAGTCGTGTGTTACGTAGACATTTCCGACCTTACAATCCACGGTCCATCACAAGTTTTTGCAAGGTCCTCAAGAGTGGCTCCTAAGTTTTCCCTTTCGGGAAACCAATAAAAAGGGCATAGCCCTCGGAGTCACTCGGAAGGTGAGGACTCGACTACAGCACTGATAAATAACTTGAAAATATACTTGACTGACGTGATAACTAAATCCGGCTCCGATCCAAAGTATAAAAAGATGGACTCACGTTGTGAGAAGGAAGCCTGAATCTTCGAACGCCGAGACGCAGAGTCCTGACGAGGAGTGAGGGGTCTTCCTTGGAAAATTTGAATGAGTAAACACTGTTAGATGCAATATCCTGTCATCTGGCGGCTACGATAAGTACACAAAGATACGTTGTAATGGAGTCGTTAACAGAATGACTCCCCATGCCTAGTGCATTGCTTCAGATAGGCTACGTGCACATTTCTGTCTGTCGACTCCAAACTATCGATCATTGCTAGTTCAACTGAAGGTCAAATCGGCTTACAAAGCCATTGAGCACTCCGGTCTCGGCAGTTCTGATCACTCGGTTGTTCTCCTAATCCCTGAGGCTACAAACAAGAGCTTAAGCAAAGTAAACCTGTCGAAAGGAACGTCACACTTGTGGCCTCGGTCCGCTGTTGAGGAATTACGTGACTGTTCTGAGTGCACTGATTGGAATGTTTTTAGAGATCACTGTGACTTGGACGAGTACACAATTACTGTGACGGATTACTTACGCTTTTGTCAAGACGTCTGTCTGCCGACCAGGAAAGTGACTCACTATCCTAACAGCAAACTATGGTTTAATAAATCAATTCGCTCAAAAATCGTCGCTAAGGACGCTGCCTATCGTTGTCGGGACACTGACCCGGATTCTTATCGTAAAGCTAGGTCAGCTTTAAGTAAGGCCATAAGGGATGCAAAGAGGACATATCGTCACAGAATTGAGAAGAAATTCCAATCTGGGGACTCTAGAGCTCTCTGGTCAAGTATAAATCTTATTACTCAATACAAGGGTCCTTCAAATCCAGCTCAGTCTGATGATGTCACACTTCCCGACCGGCTTAACGAATTCTACGCTCGCTTTGATTGTGACAACAATAGTGAACCGTCACCAGCACCGCGCTATGATGATCAGCCTCAATTCGTGGACTCCGAGCATGATGTTAGACGTTGCTTTCATGAGCTGAATGAACGTAAAGTGCCAGGACCCTATGGCATTACTCCACGTTTACTTAAATTATGTTACTCCCCGTTGGCAACCGTGTTCACGGAAATTTTTAACGGTTCACTTGTCTCTGCACTGTCCCATCAAAAGCTACTGTCATACCCGTTCCTAAGAAAAATTCCATTTCCTGCCTAACTGACTATAGACCAGTTGCACTTACTTCGGTTGTCATGAAATGCTTTGAAAAACAGGTTTTAAGCTTCTTGAACTCTAAGTTGCCAAATAATTATGATCCATTCCAATTTGCTTACAATCGTAACAGGAGTGTTCATGATGCTATCTCTATAAATTTACATGAAATTTTACGGCATCTTGAGGTAAAGAAGTCTTATGCCAGGGTTTTATTTATTGATTTTAGTTCAGCTTTTAATACTATTATTCCTTCAAAGTTTCATTTTAAATTAATTAATGACCTCGAGCTCCCTATTTCTATTTGTAACTGGATTTTAGACTTTCTTTTAAACCGTACTCAAGTTGTAAAAGTTGGTGATAATTTATCTTCTGTTCTAGTTTTGAACACAGGGACACCACAAGCTAGGCTGCCCATTGTCCTCCAAAATATATTCTTTGTTTACGTCTGATTGTAAAGCAGATCGTAGAAATACTTTGGTTGTGAAATTTGCTGATGATACCACGGTTACAGGTTTTATCTCGCAAAATGATGAGTCTAATTACCGCGCTCAGACAGAGTCCGTCGTAAACTGGTGTGATGAGAATAACTTAATTTTAAATGTATCGAAAACTAAAGAAATCGTGATTGACTTCAGAAGCATTAAATCTCCAATGCCCCCTCTTTTATTTAATGGTACTGTTGTTGAGCAAGTCCCTTCTTTCAAATTTTTGGGTACGCACATCTCTAACGATCTTTCTTGGTCTGTGAACTCGGCTGAAATTCTGAAAAAAGCTAATCAGCGCCTCTACTTTTTACGTAAGTTAAAAGCTTATGGAGTTAATGTATTTTAGTCAACTTTTGTCGTGCAATTATAGAGAGCGTGCTAACTACTTCAATTACTGTCTGGTATGGCCGTGTCAGCAAATCCGATGTCAACAAACTTTCTTCTGTGATTCGGTCTGCGGAAAATATCATTGGTACAACCCTCCCATCATTAGATTTGATTTACTTAGAGAGAACTACAAAGAAAATAGAAAAAAATCATGAAAGATGCGACTCACCCTGCTTATGGTTATTTTAATTTCTTACCTTCGAATCGCCGTCTTCGTATTTTTAAGGGTAATAGGCGTTTTTACGGATAGTTTTTCCGAAGTAGCTGTAAAATTGTTTAATCATAGTTAGTTTTTTTTTTTTTTGATTAGTGCTGTTTCATTGTTTTATTGTCTGTTTTTATGTTAATGTTTTGTTGAACCGGAGCTCGAGGAACGTTCTGATTTTCGATGTGTTTTATTGTACATTGACTTTCACTCTTCTAGGAAAAATTGCTTACGTGATTAGGGCAAGCAAAGCGCAATTTGACATCCTTGAAGTGTTTAAACAATTTTTTGAATGATTTAGACTAGAAGTCTATATATTTTATACTGGCAATGTTGGTGACCCTCTTATGTGGGAGTTCTCGTTACGATTCATATCTTGTTTTAAGAAGGCTGATACTGCTTAGAGAAATCTTTTATGACATGTGGAATATACCTAGCAAAAGAACACGGTCCCTAATTATAAGTGCGCGTGTAGCGGCCGTAACTTTTTAACTAAAAAATCAATTTTGAGCGTCAAAAACCTTTAACTAAATGATTTTGAGCACATTATAGCTAAGTAGTTTCGTGAGATAAAATGGTATACATCTACTGGTCTGCTGGTCAGGCAAATGTACAAAGTCGATTAATATACCGACTAACCTCCTGGGGAAAAATTGGCAGGTGGGGCAGTTTTCCCTTCTGTCCCCTTTGGTTACGCTACTAGGGCAAGATGTGCTAGTCTTCACCACAGCATTACTGGCGGCATCATACGTTCTTCACCAATGTTCTCCATTGACCGGGGCTCTTCGATGACACGTATATGCATACATGCATAGGCCCTGATACATTAATTACGTTTCTACAGAATTTACAGAAATTTCTAAACATGGTCGCGTACCTGTCGAGGCGTAAAGTTGCCTCAGTATAAATAACAATAATTTTCACTCTATGGCAACTATATACAAAAAACGCTTAAATCTGAAAACTGTCTCTTATGTTATTCTTCGCACTCGGATTCTGCTTAACCATCCTTTTGAGATTCTTTGCCCTAAAATTGGTTGCACGTGGTTTTCACACGTGTCATGCAAATTCTATATGATATAGTTTATTTAGGAAACAATAATCGCTCAGTAGGAGTGTGAGTTAAACGTGTATCTGTTTTATGACAAGTTTCTTGTACAGTAACAAGCATTGTTTCCCCTAGTAAGTTGCAAGATTTCGGTCATAACTCGGGTATATTTTTCTTTTGTAATTTATCTGTGGAATGGTGGAAGTACAAGTTTTTCCTCACCATCAAGTACGGTAACTGCCCATGTTGTTGACGTGAGATTGTGATTCTTCTCATTATTTTTGAATAGAACTATAGCCGTGTGTTGTACTCACGATCGATATGAAAACATAACGTAAATAAAAAAGCAATCTTGCTGGCCTATGGATGTTCATGGATAATTCTTGTGTAAGATGGCACTTGTAATTCTGCTATGATACTTGACTTCTTTGCCAACAGCTGCGTTCAAGTTACAGAGGTCCGTTCACTTTTTGTTACTAGTTACAACAAAAGAACACGTGTGTACTTGTAGTTGTACACAATTGTTGCATTCTCCTTCACTCCTAATGAATTTTCTAAAAGAAGGTATATTCTGATGATAATTTCGTACTTTGTGAATATTTTAGTATTTTAAGATAATAAGCCTATACATGGAAACAATTCAGATTGAATAGAAGATACTTGATTATGCCACTAAACCTTCTCTTCTATTTTGTAGAATTGATTTCACAAAGATAGCTTAAACGAATGCACGCTGAAAACGGTATACCGTCCAATGGAAGGTTTCTGTTCCTTGTCTATCAGAATAACGTTCCTGATCGTTGAACTTAAAAGCCTTGTTGTGATTACAGTATTAATCTGTCTACCAGGTGAGTTACTTTCTGGATCGCTTACAAGATGGCATGAAAAACTTACTTAAGAAATAAAAGGTTTCTCAGATGTCAGTTTTGCTTTCACAAAAAAGAAGTTACCGTCTGTCACAGGTCCGATTTGATTAATATCTAAAAACAATTTCGTTTTCACCAGTCAGTGTGTGCAAATTGGAAGTTTGTGTAAAGAATGCTGGTTATTCAGACTGATGACAGTAGTGTTAAGAAACACTTGAATTGAACTATTTATGAATAAAAGTTCTGCATGGTTCCTTTAGTAAGAACACGTTTGAAAACTAGTGATCCCTTTTGGCGTTGGGAACAATGTCACACCGGGGATGTGACACCTCCTTGGTCAAATTCATTGCGCGTGCGTTGTGGGTAATTTGTAACATCTCAAAATAGGCTTACCATCATTTGCCGTAGGTGGAACTATTGAGAATAACATACCTCCAATAAATGCTAGGAATACGCTGCAAGCTGCTGAATTAAATTGATGGCCGGCATGATACCTTGGTTGCCAAACCAATACTTTTTGTTGAAATTATACCAAAATATTGAGATTTTCGTTGGTCGAAATTTAAGCAGGGGCTTTAAATGTGTGTAAATTGTACTAACGTTAAACACTACAGGTAGCATACCACTAATTCAACGGTAAAAAACCGCGGAGGATATTACCCTACAAATTTAACACCCTAGACAAATTTTGTGGGACAGTATAGACCATGTTGCTGAAGTGATGTGTTCAGTTTGTGATGTGTTGGTGGTAGGAAAGTCATTGAGTACTCCTTCTGCAAAAATAAAGAAAATTGAAGGTATTTCAGGCACTTGTTTCCAATATATCCTTTCGCGACGCAAAATGGCATTTTGGATGAAGTAAACAAGCAGGAACCATCACTCTATTATACAAGCCCTTCCAGCTCAAAACATCAACGGTCATGGTACACATTAGAGAAACTTGAAACTTGGACAAACTTATCCTGTCCTGGAAGTCCTTGCTTGTTAAACAACTGTTGCAGATTACATGGTCCAGTGACCGCCTATTGTTGTTTGCGGTTTTCTATTGTTGAAAAATCGGCCAAGTCGTGACGCTATCGGTCAAGTCATGACGTCCACTTTCAAGCGGCAGAATTCTCTAATGACAAATCTGAAATCATTTTAAAACAGTGCTTGCTTACATACGCCAAGTTCCTGCACGCTGCGTATACAATATATACAGTGTGTACATCTAGCAATACAAACTTCACGGGGTTAATAATATATACTGTATAATGCGTAGGGCGTTTCCTAGTGATGCATTGAAGCTAGAGAATACTGCACACCATTACGGCATATGTGAACGTCTGGTATGCGTTTGAAACCTACAGACTAGTTTTGTTTCTCGTCTTTTTTTGTAAATTTTCCACGGTGAGCAAAAAATCCCCCACGGTGAAAGCGTTTAAAAATTTGTTAAGCTAAATATTGATATAAATTCATGTACCCCTAAGACCGAAAATGTTCCCTTTTTAAGACCGAAAATGTTCCCTTTTTAAGACCGCCGCACACAGTATATGTTTGGCGCCGGTGAAATGCATTGTGGATAACGGCGGCACATTGTGGATAATGTGCACAAAAAACCCTCGAAGAAGGGTATTTTGTGCACCCTCCTTCGAGGGTTTCTCCCGGACTGGTGATTGCAGGAATTTCTTATGTACTTAGATTTTGTTGTAGGCATGATGATATGATGGTTATATTGACCAACAGTACTATTGTAGACCTGCGGCTTTTATAAATCACCTATGATCTTAGGCTGAAGATAGAATATATGCAATAAAAGTCTTCTTGGTTTTACATGTAGGTTGGCGGGTGTAGTTTTATTACTTTTAGCATTTTTATGATGCAGATAGCTTGCAAGTGGCATAGCACACAGGAAAGAGAAAAATGTGGTTTGGTCTTACAACAGGTTTTTCCAGTGGTACATGGTGCCAGAATATGCCGGAGATGGAGGGGGGGCAAACTCTCCGACGGGTGGGACAGCAACTAGAAGACCTGACAAGGGCAACGGGTTGCATAAAAGACATTGATTTTTTTTTTAAGAATTTGAAAGTGTTGGGACTTAAGTAAACTAAATTTGAAAATGGGTTCTAGTCAGAAAAATTTGAAAATATGGGGGTTTTACCGAAGAATCTGCCGTACTTGAGAAAACATTCAAGTAAATCGTTGAGGATTACATATGTTATCGTACTTATCAAAGCTTCTCGACGAAGTTCGAAATTTTTAGGGTTCCTCGATGGGCGTCATATCCCCTTGGCCCCACCTCTGATTCCGTCCGTGTCTGTTTTTAAGAGTGAACGTTAAGAATAGCATTAGTTCTCACAAGTACGTATAAGCCAACATAGCAGTGACTGTGCTGTGGTGCATTTAGGGTTGTTAGTTGTTGAACATTCGAGTGTGTGTCTTTTTGATTCCGTGCCGAAGGCAAAAGGAATCTATGCGATGGTGATGTCGTGTGTGTGTGTGTATGTGCGTATGTGATTGGTGTAAATCGGGAACATGAGCGTTTTTTTCTTCTGGCAAGTGTGGATACACCTGCATTGTACTGGGATATTCCCAATTGCCAAATGTAAAATTTTTCATGAAATTGGATTTTGCACCTTTCAAAGATGTCCCCCAGTAAGTTTAAACAATTTGTCGTTTTCCCTATTTTCCATGTTGTGACCCAATCATTAAGAAAGATATCATGTGTGGGTGCATGAGTTTTTTTCCCTAGTCAAGTGTGGATATACTCCAAGTGGGGATATCCACATTTTCACTGTTCAAAACACGTATCCCTGATTGACGCCAATTACATGTATGTGTGTGTATTTGACGGCTTTGCTTGTAAACACGGTATCTCGAGTAGAGTTACTAAGAAGGATCTCATACTTGGGTATGTAGGCCATATTAAGTAGATGATCACTATTTGTTTTTTTTTTTCTGAGGAGCTCAAAGGTCATTTGGGGTCACTAGAGGTCAAAAGGTCAAAACTTTGTATACACGATATCTCAAAGAGGGTAACTCCCAGGGAGCTCATACTTAGTTTGCGGGTTGGCCATATTGAGTAGATGATCCCCATTGTTTTGGTGGAGGGGTCACCAGAGGTCAAAAGGTCCAAACTTTGTTAACACGATATCTCAAAAAGGGTAACTCCGAGGGATCTCATACTTAGTGTGCGGTTGGCCATATTAAGTAAATGATCCGTATCGTTTTTGGTGAAGATCAAATTTCATTTGGGGTACCAATTGTTAAAAGGTCAAAGCTTTGTAAACACGATATCTCAAGAAGGGTAAATCCGAGGGATCTCATACTTAGTGTGTGGGTTGGCCATATTGAGTAAATAATTTCTGTTGTTTTGGGTGGAGGCCAAAGGTCATTTAGGGTCGAAAGAGGTCAAAGGTCAAAACATTGTAAACACGATATCTCAAGGAGGGTAACTTCCAGAGATCTCTTACTTAGTTTGTTGGTCGGCCATATTGAGTAGATGATTCCCGTTATTTTTGGTGGAGGTCAAAGGCCAATTGGGGTCACCAGAGGTCAAAAGGTCAAATTTTTGCAAACAGCGTATCTCCAAAAGGGTAACTCCGAGGGATCTCATACTTAGTGTGCGTGTTGGCCATACTGAGTAAATGATCTCTATCGTTTTGGTGGAGGTCAAATTTCATTTGGGGTCACCAAGAGTCAAATGGTCAAAACTTTGTAAACACGATATCTCAAGAAGGGTATCTCCGAGGGATCTCGTACTTAGTGTGCGGATTGGCCAAATTGAGTTAATGATTTCTATTGTTTTTGGGTGTAGGTCAAAGGTCATTTGGGGTCGAAAGAGGTCAAAAGGTAAAAACTTTGTAATCACGATATTTCAAGAAAGGTTACTCCGAGAGATCTCATATTTGGGTATCGGTTAGCAATATTAAGTAGATGATCCCTTTTGTTTTGGTGGAGGTCAAAGTCATTTGGGGTCACTAGAGGTCAAATGGTCAAAACTTTGTAAACACGATATCTCAAGGAGGGTGACTCCCAGTGAGCCACAACTGGAAAAAAGCCGTGGCCGACTCGACTTGAACCAATTGGTTGGAAACTGGGCAGTTAAACCTCATCTAACTAACTAACTAACCCTGGGATCTCATACTTAGTTTGCGGGTTTGCCATATTGAGTAGATGATCCCCATTGTTTTTGGTGGAGGCCAAAGGTCATGTGGGGTCACAAGAGGTCAAAAGGTCAAAACTTTGGAAACAGGTTGCCACAAAAAGGATAACTCCGAGGGATCTCATACTTAGTGTGCGGGTTCGCCATATTGAGTAAATGATCCCTACGTTTTTGGTGGAGGTCAAATTTCATTTGAGGTCACCAAGAGTCAAATGGTCAAAACTTTGTAAACACGATATCTCAAGAAGGGTAACTCCGAGGGATCTCATACTTAGTTTGTGGGTTGGCCATATTGAATTAAAGATTTCTATTGTATGGGGGGGGGGCTTTCCGGCCTTAGCCCCTCCCCCCTTTTTGCCACATCAACAAAAACAAATACGCGAAAATTAGCATAAAGTTAATCTCGGAGAGTATTCAAGGGGGCTTTTTAGGCTCACCCCTTTCCTCACAACACAAATACCAAATACAAGAACCTCGTATGATATTCAGTCCGGGTGAATATTTACGGGCTTTCCCGCGGCCCCTCTCCTTGCCACAACAACGATAATTTAATAATGTGAATAGCTGTTAGTATGTAATGAGCGTTTCCCAACCATGTTCACAATGTCAAAGCCGAGGACGATAGGTTGCCAAACCCTTCGACCGAATACAGAAGTGGAGTTTGACCAAGAACTTCGGTTTTGGCGCCAATACTGGACAGAATCATAGTCTACGCCATCTACACTGCAAAACACGCTGCTGCAGCTGAGAGGCAATGGATCGGAGAAAATATACCCGAACATCACCACCATACTGCACATCTTCTTAACATTTTCTGCTACTAGTGCTAGCGTAGAGTGTTCGAATTCTGTACTAAGATTTTTCAAAAACACTTCCATATTGGTCAACGAGGACGGAGGAAAGGTTCAATGCTGTTAAACTGCTTCTTGTACACACGGACATCCAACTTGGTTATGCTGAAATTGTTGAATTGTATGCAAATAGGCATCCTCGTCGAATGCTCCTCATCAACCCCCTGTCAGAGTAACTGAGAGATATCAGTCAAGTTACATTTCGAACTGTATGCCTATAGTATTTTTATCTGCCTTTATTGGAGTTAAATTCTATTTTTTAAGAAAGTATCTTTTGGTTACTTTTTATACGCTCGCCGGATTGATATTAAGCTAGAGTTCCTCCAGTGAGAAGAGTGAGTACTTTCCTGCCCCACCAGGAGCAAAACAACAAAACGTCGAGAGCAAAAAAATTGCACTTTATTTTCCAATCATTATATATATATATATATATATGTAGCATGATAGTAATATCCGTTTATTGGCAAATAAGTCTCCACCCCCCCCCCATTTCGAAATGTCTTGATCCGCGCCTGGTTATAGTTTTGACTTTAATTCGTGGTCTTTAATTTCACTATTTGGACGATTACGGTCAAACAT
>WURT03132899.1:0-11447 GCA_009936505.3 Holothuria glaberrima | reverse complement strand
TTTTAGGCACACCAATTTTTCTTTTCTGGCGACCAAGTTGTAGTCCGTTGCCGGAGATTTTAAGGAACACATTTTTTCCGGCAGCCGAGTTGCGATCGGCTTCCGGAGGTTTTTTTTAGGAAAAACAAAATTGCCGGAAGTCTTACATCCCTGCTTTCAATTTAAACAGACCTGTAGTAACCAGTTATTCAAGCAAAAAAAAAAAAAATTTACCAGGATGCAGAGGTTCGGAAAGTTTTGTGATGCGGAGGGGGATGAGACTGTTAATATCCAAGATATTGACACTTTCGAATGTACTTAAATCCTTGATAATTTTTGGAAACAAAATCCTCAATTTGACAAGTATTCGGGAGAGGCTGTAGCCCTTGGCCACCCCATACGTACCCCCACACCAAATTACGTAAACCATTAAATGTGCTTAGTCTGTTTAGACTAAAGCAGGAATAATTATTTTTCATTCATACTTAGTAAAAATCCTCAACTCCTATTGGTTCATTGCGGTCAGGTGACCGTGCGTTATACTGGATAACCGCACGGTAAATAAAGAACAAAATCACCGGCGGATGAATACAATAATACCGTACTATACTGTACTTAGATCACCTGCAGATATGACTGGCTTGCTTGGAGCATATATAGCTCACAGAGCTCAGCAGGTGAGGCCTAGTCTACCCATTACATACATGTAATACACAGCCTGCTCTATGGTTTGATGATACTACTCACGTCAAGTCCTGCCAAGAATTCCATTTCTAAGAAACGCTTTTGTTTCCAAATCTTACATGAACTTAACCTCAGAGGCAAAAGATCCTTACACGGTTACAATTTAAAGTTAAATAATCTAGGCCTGTAGCCACCGTAACGTTACAACTTACATAAAGGTTCCTCGGCGAATACTGAAACCTCGAACGAAATCAACGTAACTAACGTTACCGCTGTTTTAGAGCTGGGATACATAATAAGTACAAACTTTTCTCCAAATGTACGTTCCAAATGCTGTAACTGTTTATCTCCCAAAATCAGAAGTTAATCCTAGGTAAATTCCAATATTTGAAGAATCTTCAAAGCTCAACAATACGGTAGCTGAACAAGCCCGTTAGGGTTTGAACAAATGACGAACAATTTTAAAAAGACAGCGCTGCTTTAGCAAACTTGTACGGTGGAGTATACTGAGTGCAGTATATGCAGGGTATACCTCGTACGAATGCATGCTAAGTACACCGTATGAACCACAGAACATAACGTACATACCGTGCTTCAGCCCTATTGTGAATAGTTGCAGCTCTGTGTGCAGTGCAAATGTGATACACACAAATGCAAGATTTCGTGGCTAGGGTGTTGCCATGGATCATAACATCTCGAGTTATGTTACCATCTGTTACTTTTTTGTCCTCTTCAACTGTTAAAGTCTTTGAAGAAGAACACTCTCCCCAAAATTTAGTCACATCGTTGTTATATATCATGATTTATGAATATATTAATTGAATTAATTTTGTTTTAATAGTACTTTGTTAATTGCACAAGAACATTGTTTTGAATGGTTGTGATCACGTCCCATCTTTCTTCGGGGTTTTGATTTGAATAAAATGTGGTTATCTGCCAACACAAATTTTCTTTCTTTCTCGTCTTTTTTCATCAAAATCTTGTTGTGTATGAATGTCCAGGGTTAATCAACGCTGGACCATGTATTAAATAGAGGATAATGCACTCCGGGGTTAATTCTATCGCTAGATGCACTCTGCGCTCTCTTGCATTAACACCTGATCGTGCATTATCCTCTACTTAATGCAAGGTCCAGCGTTGATTAACCCTGTAATGTATTATAAAAATGTTCCACTTCTGTTTAAATTATTAAGCAGGGAAGTGTATGCTTTGGAAAGAAACATAGCAAAGAGCTGAATTAATTGGATACTTTGTCAAGACTAGTACCAATAGTTAGCTTACAGGGATTTCTACCTCTCATTTGCGGAGGCATCAATCAAGATAAATTTATAATTTACCTGATCTTACTACTCTCCACAAAAAGGAAGAATAGCACAAATCACTCCAATTACTGACACGATGGATGCAAAAGCGGCAATTACCATAGCCACGATCAAAACTGCGAGCACACCATTGTCATCATCTGTCTTCTGATCACTCTGTAGGAAATATCATAAAATAGGGTTAATGCACTTTTACTTAAAATCATAAATAGTAAAACGTAAAGATATTAGCCTATGGTTTCTTAAATTACTGTTATACCACCTGGAATAACTTTATACCGCTGTCGCAAACGTTTGTTCTCCCTGAAAGGTCGCTTTTATCATCGCATCGGTACATAGGATGTTACCCCACACGAAATGTTAGACGAGTTAGAGTTAGATGAGGTTTTACGGCTCAGTTTCTAACCTATTGGTTCAAGTCGGGCCGGCAACGGCCTTTTTTCCAGTTGTGGCTCACTGCCTTGTTAGACGAGAAAAAAGCTTAAACTTCGTTAGCAGTGAACGTTGAAATTATGGGATAGCCTAATAATTATCGCCGGAAAAAATTTGCGAGGGGAGCACCCAGCAGCAACTGTTTTATGTTATTTCTAACTGAAATAAGTACAATCTAAAGAAGTTGGGTAAAAACTATTTCACCGACGCTGGGAACATATGTGATAATACTAAAACTGGGTGACATTTTCCCAATAAATGGTGGGTGATTAATGGGTTTAATGGGAGTTTGGTTACCACTAATTTTGCATTCAAAGTCTCGATTAACCCAGTAATTAACAGTCTATGGATATATTTACCCTTCTTCAGTATTTTCACACACGTCCCCAGCGTTGGTGACATTTTTACCGAACTGTTTTAGAGTTATAAGAGACAAGTTAAGGAAATCTTGTGACAAATACTCCTCGTACTCAATGTACCCTGTTATCATCTTACTGTTAACATAAAGTATACTCACTGGAAAATTAAAATGCTAAATGGTAGCACACAACGGGTGCTGATGTTAAATCAGCACCTGAAGTGCTGTTTATAGCACTTGTATGGTGCTAATGCACAGCACCTCATGGGTGATGGTACCTCTTCATCATTACTCTTTAAGAGGGATAGGGGACATGTTACGGAAATCTTGTGACAAATAATCCTCATACCCAATGTACCCTGTTATCACCTTACTGTTAACATAAAAAAATATATCACTGAAAAAACTGAAATGCTAAAATGGATGGGTGCTGATAGCTTTTGGGAAATAATGGAATATTTTAGTTTGGTAGGCGGGACTAATTTATCTAGACATTTTTCTCTTCGACGATTCCAACCTTCTTCTAAAAGGTAATTTGCCTTTCATTTTGTTAGGAATTAATTAACTACTAATTCCCCCTGCTTGGAAATTTTAAGACCCGTTAAATGGTGTAGTTGGTAGCATTTATAGCACCAACGTTGTAGCACCCATGGGGTGCTGTGCATTAGCACCATTCAAGTTCAGGTGTTGATTCACTTATTTTGTAAACAATTATTAAGTACTACAAAAGAATTGTAAACATGGCTTTAAATAGTTTGTAATGACCTATTTATGTAAATATTTTACACCGTTATGAATATTTTTATAGGACTATACCCCAAACAAGCAAAACTGATGAATTTTGCAGAGTAAATTAATTTTCTTCTCCAGAATTACTTGATTAGAGGAGAGATATACACTTCCGACAGGGAAAACTGTTTAGCACCTTAAGATTTAATTGGTTCATAGTTAATATTTGAAGAATATTTCTTACTTACGTAAGCCACAATTCCTACAATGTAAAAGATCGTGGAAAATATGAAAATTACAGAGCATATTATACCGCACACCAAATATGCGATTATCTGCAATGGAAAAGAAAAGAAAAGAAATGTTAGGAAAAGAAGTGAAGCCACGAAAAAAGGACGCTTGCACTGTACGGCAAGCAGAACGCATAAAGGCACTAATCAGCGAAATGACTGGTGTGCCATCAGTGTTGTATCCGAGGCCGGCTTATCCGAGACGGAGACCGAGACAGAGACAGAGACACGACCATCCGAGACCGAGAACGAGACCGAGACATGACTAACCGAGACCGAGGCCGAGACACGACTATCCGAGACCGAGACTTGCTTACCGTTTGTCTTAATGCAAGAGGAGAGAGAGAGAGACACACGTAACTTCATAGGTCAATGTGTAGGCTATCCTTTTCAAATGTTCTATTAGTATTACTCATCTTCGCCTACTGTAATTCATGAGGATCAGGAGTGGCGCCAGGATTTGCCCAACGGGGGAGACTCCCGATAGGAGGGGGGGTGGGCAGCGACCCGCAATCCGTCGAGGGGTTGTTGTGAAAAGATTTGCAGAAAACTGAGTACTACAGATCATGTCATTGCGGGGCATATGTTTCATAAAATGTGTATATACTAGAGGAACATAGTTCCGCGCTGATATTTAATGCTTTTCCGGAATCTAAACTGTGCAGTTACAGATACACGTTCATGTACTAAAATCACACGTTCATGTACAAAAATACACGTTAATTTACTAACTTTACAAGTTCATGATGTAAATTTACACGATCATGTACTAAAAATATATGTTCATTATAATAAAAAATACTAGACCATGTAAATAGTTACGATGTACATCTAAAAATACACATTGTACATCTAAACCACACGTACATGTAAAAACTTACGACCATGAACAATAAGCCTTAAATAAGTACAGATTCTTTTCAGTGTAGGCTTACCAATATGGCACGCCAAAAGGCTCACGACATATGATGATCATCTACAACGATCAATTGTCCAGGCAGTTATGCCCTATCCATGGCCCTATCGGGCATAACTTACATTGTATTTCCCTCCTCTAGTCACTAGCTGTACCGCACGACAGACACAAGAGAACATTAACTAGGTTTAACGAAATTAGTTGAAATTCCCGAAATTTACATAAATCCATGTATTCTACTTATTAAGTTACTTGAAATGATGGAAAGGGTTTGTACTATTTTTAGCTATAAGCAACGGAACTGAGGAAGAATGGGCAAAGCGTACCAAAAATTTGGAGTTTTCGCATAAATGACCCTTTTCAAAGCCAAATAAGTTAACTGACCATGCATGGCGACAGAATTTTCCCGACAGGGTGCCGGGCCATGCCAATGACCACCGTGACAAGTTCTGAAAGACCCTATATCAAGAGGGTGGCGAAAAGGGGGTATGAAGGAGCTTTCATTGCAGGGAATATTTTGCATAATATCATTTAATACTTTAAGAGTCGAGCTGCCCCTTGATAGTGTTCGTTTGAATCTCAAACTCGAAATTGGAAAGCCCGCCAAAATTTTTAGTAGGCTTGCACAGAAAAAATATGTGATCATTAAGATCAAAAAGAAAAAAAAAAGAAAAACTTTGGAGGTTGTAGACCATATTGGGAAAAACATACATTTATTCGAACCATGATCTGGACTACCCTATGAAATAGCCAAACTTTGCTCCGTAAAGGCGCTAACCCTTCTGACCGCTATGCATCCCAGAGTTACATTCCATTTGGACCATTTGCCCAAAACACAGTCTTCTCGAATGCTCTTGAATCGTTTCAAGTGGTTTTTGAATGGTGCCAACTGGTCTTAAAAATGCAGATGGTAATCTCAACCGGTTTTCTAAATGGTTTCAAATGGTAATAAATAGTTTTGAATGGAAAATTGACCAAAACACAGTCTAAACCATTTGGAGCCTGAATAGTTTTAAAATGGTTTCTGCCAAATGGAATTTAACCCTGGGATGAGACACACAAGATAACAGCAACTAGGCTTTGCGACATAGGATGAAATTTACCTCTACATAAACTGTGTACTCTGCTTATATGTCACTTGGCAAGGTGGACAGGACCTTTGCCATCTAGCGATGTGGAATGGAACTATTGGAGAAACCGGGGGTACTCTACAGTGTGCGTAGCGCTCCGAAAATTTTGGATTCTTATCAGATAAATTATCCTCTGGAGAGCAAAAATCAGGTAAACAGTCGGGGCGACTAGTCGCCGTAGGGGACTACATACTTTATCGTATCGGCTAAGACTCCTCGACGAAACTGTAAAAATTCCCCGACGGGGACCGACTTTCCCCGACGAGGGGAGCATTTCCCCTTCCCCCACCTAGCGCCATCCCTGAGGAGGATAAACTTCAAATCCAAGGATTTATTCATGTACGATACACAAACGACTTAGAGAAACACGTCACGGGCTATCTCAGTGTAAGGTACTAATTTTCGTTAGTATCCAGTAGTGCTGCAGTACTTCCCTTGTATGTATAGTATATATACCGGTACGTACGTTACAGTAGACGTAAGTCAACGTAGAGTCCAGTGACCGATTTCACTAACATTAATTTTAGCCATCATCGCAAAGTCACTCGCTAATAAGAAATCATCGCTAATTGCGATAGCGTTGGGTTTTTGGTTTCGCTAAACCCATCGCAATTAGCGATGTAAAAAAATTAAAACTTTCTCGACGAACGAGGATGATCGCTAAAAGTCCTGCAACCTTTGACCTTGAGCAGCAGGCAAATGTCAGCAGTGTCAAGCAGACGACAGCAGAAATTGCAAGTATACAGAACTGAAATAATGGTGAAAAGGTACGGTATGAAAAGGCCAAGTAGTCAGGAGAAAATTTGTATAAAGCAAAGAAGTTTGAAGCTTGTTCGAATAACTTCATTTCATTTGTGTTTTAGTGTATATCGGTGTAGGCGGCTCGAAAGTATTACAAAAATTGCAGTTTGTATGTACTACACTTGTCTTTGAACAGGACTCTAAGTAAAAGTCCCCGGTTTCGAAAAAGCGGAGGGCTACGTATATTTGCACATTTGGGAGTATTGCATTGCTCCCCGTCGTTTGGTTTTGTAGCAGGGGTCCCAGGATGTCTATCACCCTCACTCATTACACCATTACGTGTGAGCCCATAGGCGTAGGAAGTGGGGAGCTGGGGGAGGGGACTTTAGCCCTCCAGCCAAAAATGTGATGGGCGAATTTATGCTTCCGCCCCCTAGATCCAAGAATGAAAACCCCTCACACTCTTAAAAAGTTGGGTAAAATTTTCTGGGCAATGAGAAGTTGGTTAACGTTTTCACAATGTTGGACAGAGAAATGAAAAACTTATTGACCAACTATTGCTGTAAATGGTTTATGTGAATTCCTATACCCAACATTGGTTAAACGTACCGCCAATTAATAACACCTATTTCTAAATTTCACATTCACATTATATATTTTGCAAAATGTTCACTTACACTGTGTGAATTTTAGCTAAAACAATTTGAGAAGAGTGTATATTTAAAATGCTGTGAAATTCTGTTGGAACACCAGGTTTATATACCTATCATCTGAATGGAGCATTCCGGATTTTTCAAAGGAGATTTGTGTTTATCACTTAATGCAGGTCTAATTGAAATAAATTAAAGCTGGCAATGGTGAATTCTTTCAGAAAATCATGTTTCTCAGTTGTATAATACAACATAAAGAAGGAGAAATTGAAACATCAAGAGGAAAATTGTATTATTAATCATTAATAATAACAAACAAGTCTCATTGAATACCGTATATGTATAATAGCCAAACCAAAATATTCATTTATATTTGAACTTCCAACTGAAATCCTACTACTTTTGAAAGTGGCTAGCATTAGCAATGCCGGTAGCTTTTAGACTTGTAGAAGGTGGTGACCTCTCTGAGATATTCCATTAAGGGTTCCCAAAATGAGCAGTTAATTGCTCAACAGTAGGTAAAGCATTGAAACATCAGATTTCCAACGGACTTTAACAATCAACCAATTGGTTAAAACACTGCATCTAAACTATATTCATTAACCAAAATTGGGTAAATATTTTACCCAGCCACTGTTGGGCAAAGTATTTATTAACGAATTTGGGGTAAATAATGTAACCAACTTTTAGGTAAATGAATTACCCAACAGCTGTTGGGCAAACATTACCCAATTTTGAAGCCTATACATATGTGCCCATTGTTGGTTAAAAGTTGGTTAAATTTTTTACCCAACTTTTTAAGAGTGTTTTTGTCTTTTCTGTAAGAAATGTCAAAAATTTGCAGTACTATACCTTAAAATTTGTCCAAAATCATGCACCAAATTGCATTTAAGGACCCTCAAAATATCCAAAAAATTTCCAAAGAGGAGGGGGACCTTAGACCTCTCCCCCAGGACGGCGATCAGAAGCAAGATTCAGCCCCCAGTCTCGAAAATCTTCCTACGCCTTTGTGTGAGCCTATAATATTTGTGCATTCTCTTTTCAGAGTCTAAAGGGTTCATCCGATCTCTGAAGGTACGTTCTCTTTGCAATGCTCGAGCATTACTTCTTTCTTCCTGAACACTCGACTGATTCTTGTATTGTTTTGTTTATGTATTTACTGGGACCAGACCAGAAAAGCTTAAACTTATTTCCGGTTCCTCTACTTTCATCTTTTGATATGTTAATTTTCTGTAAATTTTTATTCATTTTCTGTAATTATTATTATATAATTTACCAAACTTCTTGTTTGTGGAAAGTAGAAAATAAACTTGAAACTTGAAAATAGGTGAGCAGCCATGGTGCTATGGTCGCAACTTTCTTGACGAGAGGGACGAAAACATGTGTTATGGAGAGCTTGAAACTCACAGATGATAAAAAAAAACCAAAATGACGCGATGAGTCATTGCGCGTGACAATTTTTAGCGATAGATTTACCTTTTGCGTCTGCTAAATAGTCATCGCTAAAACTCATCGCTAAATAGTCATCGCTAAAACGCAACGACACAACTTAGCGATGAAAAATCGGTCGCTCAAGTTTAGTGAAATCGATTTCAAAATTTGATCGCTTAATTGCGATGAATTTAAGGTTGAGCGATGGATATCGGCGTTAGCGATGATCGCTAAACGTTAGTGAAATCGGCCCCAGGGGTATCTATACTTAAACAGATATAAGGAACTCGAGTCAACGCTGTAGGCTAGCCGCGCTAGCACCAGACCTATTCCGATCATTGCGATAAACAATGCAGGCAAAATTTTGAAAATCTTGTAACCTGAAAGTGATCAAGTTTTGGTCCATGCCTCGTTCCGGCCTCGAGTCGAGACATCGAGACATTAGACTCCGAGACCGAGACCGGGACGTAAATGACCGAGGCCGAGGACGAAGCTGAGGGCCTGGTTCTGGGCCTGGAGGCCGGCCTCGAGGCATACAACACTGGTGTCCTTATACACCGGCGTAGGAAGCGTTTCAAGACTGGGGGCTGAACCTTGTTTCGGATCGCCGTCCTGAGGGAGGGGTCTGAGGGGAGGGCGACCTCCCCATTGGAAAATTTTTTGATATTCTAGGGTTCTAAGATGCAATTTGGTGCATCATTTTGGAAAAATTTGAAGGTAAATTAATGCAAATTTTTGAAATCTTAGTCCTTTGGAAAAATTTTTTGATATTTTAGGGTCCTAAGTTGCAATTTGGTGCATCATTTTGGAAGAATTTTAAGGTAAATTACTGCAAACTTTCGACTTTATTTAGTCCTTTGGAAAATTTTGTGATATTTGTGGGTCCCAAGATGCAATTTGGTACATTATTTTGGACAAATGTAAAGGTTAATTACTGCACATTTTTGACATTCTTTAGCCGTTTGGAAATTTTTTTTATATTTGAGGAGATGCATTCTGGTGCATCATTTTAGAAAAATTCTAAGGAAAATTACTGATATTTTTTTTTACTTTTCTTAGCCCCTTGAAAATTTTGTGATATTAGTTAGCCCTTAGATGAAATTTGGTGCATTATTTTGGAAAAATTTTAAGGTATATTACTTTACATTTTCGAAATTTCTTAGTCCTTTGGAAAATTTTTTGATATTTGAGGGTCCTTAGATGCAATCTGGTGCATTATTTTGGTCAAATTCTAAGGTAAATTACTGCAAATTTTTGACATTTCTTACAGAAGAGACAGATAACGGGTTTTCGTGCATCGAAAGTGGGGGGGGGCTTAAGCATACTTCAGCCCCCAAAAATTTCGCTGGGGCTGTCGCCCCCATCCCCCCTCTTCCTACGCCCTTGTCCTTACATGCAGGTTGTATTCACCTTAGGAAGTTAAATGCCGTTTTGTTCCATTTTCGAAGGATTAAGAGTAATCTTCGCCACGGAGATGCGTCATGATGCCTTAAGTGTTATGATTTGTACCCTTAACTTGAACACTTCTGGTTTCTCTGCCAATAACAGGGGCAAAAGCAACAACGTAAGTATAATACATAACTCGCAGTTAAAATGACGAGCCAAGTTCACTTTCTTAAAATAAAACCTTAGAAGACTTATAATTACATTTGCCGTGCTCAACAAAATCAATGCGGTTTTCAACTCTGTAAACTGTTCTAATCAAATCTAAACACTGTGGAATGTATGTTACGTTTAGTTTGTAAACATAGCGGAATGACTTGAGCAAGTCTGTTTCGTCGGAGTTGACAACAAGGTCAATGGAAAATTGCTGTGTAAAAATCGCTAGCTTCCGTGATTCTTTGCACTGTTAATCGGTATGCAATTGTTATACGGCCCCTCATTAACAATGGAATATAGCCCTTTTTTGCAGAGGTTCTTGGAATGGGATTTATTCATGCATTCCGCATCATGGAATCAGGGCCGTAGCGAGCGGGGGTGTGGGGGTGTCACACCCCCAATATTTGGTTGCCTACGGCAAATTCTCGGTCTGTCGTCAACAAGGGGAGAGGGGAAGGAAAAGACGAGGAAAAGAGGATAGGAGGAAAAGCAGAGGGAAGAAGGGAAAGGAAAGGGAAAGGAAGGTAGTGAAAGAGAAGACGGAAAATGGAAAGAAAAAAAAGAGAGAGAAAGAGAGGACGGGAGCGCGTGGCCAGTCTGTTATCGGCTATGTCGATTTTCGATTTTTTTCATCTCATTGGCCCATTCAAGTTGAAGGTCCGTCGGCAAATTGATCATGCATGTGACGGCCATATCAACGGCCGTCGGTGTAATTGGACGAGTGGCCAAGTCCGTCGGCAACTCGGGGAAAGAAAGGTAATTAAAGGCTTCCGTATAGGCGCGCTTTTTTGGGTAATATGACATTCTTGGAAAACCACTTTCTGGACATTATTCCTCACTTTTATCATCACCATGGGATCAGTAGCACCCGATTACCCTCAGGGAGGGTATCCTTAGCCCGTTTTCTTAACCCTTTCCTAGACTTCAAAAACATTTTGCAAATTTCTGGGGATCCGGTTTACCCACAAACATCCTCAGAAAAAATAATGCGTGTCGCGTGTGTCTTCCCTTCACTGCAAACTCAGGCGTTCAACTTTTCATCACCAAAATGTAACAGATATAGAACGCATCAGTGGCGTACACAGGGGGGCATTGAGCCATTCCCCCTAACTGATGCCACTTTTTTATTTAGTTCCTAAAAATACGTAAATTTTTTTAACACAAATTCTACTTCAAAATGTAGCAT
>WURT03132888.1:0-11448 GCA_009936505.3 Holothuria glaberrima | reverse complement strand
GGAAAAACGGAAGCAAGGTTTTATTTAACGGTCACAGCTCTACAAAAAGCATTTTTCGAAGGTGTGCGACCCTTAAAGTTTCCAGATGTTTACATTCATTAGCAAACCAAATTACGTCAAGGGTTTCCTGAACTGTGAGTGTTCTCTCTTCTTCAATAATGATCAAGTCGCTTGCCTTTGTTGCACTCGGGAGTCGTTCTCCACTTGCTAGCATAATACAATGTTCGAGCAAGTTTACGGACTCAAAACAATTTTTCAGCACAACTTGTGCAATCAAAACCTGTTTTGTGTAATGAAAAGGTAGTGAGTCAATCATAACAAATTGATGAGGGTCACTAAGGATAACAGTAATAGTATGTGTGACGAATTGTTCCAATTGTAACAATAAAAGTGAAGGGAACGATTGTGAAGTCATGGGTTTGGGTTCTTAATTGTTTATGGTATTGATTGTTTATGCCTGTGATTAAAGAGCTTATCATCCACATCCCTCTCTTAGAAGTAAGTTTTGAATAAACGACTGTTCACAATGTTAAAAACAGAGATCATTTCACTCTTTGCTGGTCTGTGAAGCAACAATATTCTACGTTATTCTAAAACCGCATTGCCACAAAACTGCTATGTTGCCAACGAAAGCGCAAAAAACCAACACTGTTGTAGAAGACACACAGTGGCCGCTTTACGGAGTTATGATGAAATACTTTAACCCACGTTTTTCGCTTAGCTGAGATGTTCCCCAGCACAACATGGTACTTTCACAAAAAATGCAGCTAGGCCACTTCCTTATTAAAAAGAGCTTCAGATGAAATGTATATCAATTAGGATTGCTAAAACGTTTACCAAAGTAATTTTTGATCTGACTTTTCCTGCACTGGGGGATCCAGGATTTGAAAAAAACTTGGGGAGGAAGGCTTACCTTGTGAAGGAGAAGTTCGGACTTATACGCGACAAATGGTGGAAGCCTCGGTGGGAAAGATGTTGGAGAAAATTTTGAATTTCGACACTATTAAATTGTATTTTCTGGTATCTGCACGGTCAATAAAACTATACATAAACTTGTGTTTCAGCTTTGTGATCGCCCCCAATAGTGGCGAAAAAGGAGGAGGGGTTGGAGCCGGAAATCCCCCTGTGCACCTATGACAGGAACCTTATCATTAGTATTTGATGTAAGACAGTTTGATTAATATTAGTGTTCCAAAGCCCCATGCAAATCCCACCATCATACATTCTACAATTCAGAGTGTCCTGGCATTATGACAGTAGATCGTCCTTCAGTCGAACTTAAGCTATATTTAGATGTCAAATTGTGATTTGTGCTCACTTAAATGGATATCAAATTCCACTTGAATGCTTAATTCAAGTTTCCGCAATTTCGAAAATGTCCCAAAGGCTTAGGACATCCCTTGTGTCTCACTGGGATACTGCCCTTGGATCACACCCTGGACTATAATAATGCCGGCCACTAAAAACAGCACCATCTCCCACCCCTCCCACATATGTGGTCTTTGGGGTGCTCCGCATTCTCAATATGGAAACTTCGCTGCTACACTCTGCTTCTCTTCCTTTAGACAGAGTCCTGGATCAGACACTGGAAAGAGTAGTTACTCCTGCCATTTTACCTAAAAGAAATTAGGTTTTCCAAGACACTGTTAAGGCCATCTTCGCTATGACGGTTACAATTAGGCGCAAACGACGTGACTGCAGTTACCAGACTTCACTTACTAACCACGCATATTAAATATTAGTCAAATCATAGGCATAGAAAGCTTTTCTCGACCGGATGATGAACGTTGTTTCAAACCAACGTCGGGTGTTTCTGCCTCCCCTTTCGAAAATTTATAATTAATTGAGAGAACTTACATGTAATTTGGAGCAACATATTGGGAAAATTTTAAGGAAACTCACCACAAAATTTTGATACTTTTTACATATGAATAAATAAGGGATTTTCTTCCTTGAATTTAGGAGGGGAGAGAAGCATACTTCCGGCGCCACTACACTTCTGTGTGGGGGTTAAGCCCCCAGCACCCCTCCTGGGCTTCTTGAGCCTTAGAGTCAAACGGTTAAAATGTTATAATTTCAAACACGGCAATAGCTAAATGCAAATTGCAATCCACACAAATCAACTCATTTGCGAAAAGAACTAAAACATTTTTATATGTTTGTGCGAGTTGGTTTAAAAAGAATTTGTTTCCTTTTAGCCAAAGCTAATAAAATCGTCGACAAAATTTCTTTTGCACCCCTGTTGGTAAGGTCGTAGTTTCAAATTTAAGAAGTACGTTATCAGAGTATGCAAGACTATGCGGGGTAAATACATAGCCACTTGGAAGAAATTTTCAACAGCTTTGAACTAAGGTGTAGGAAGCTGTGTGAGACTGGTCGGCTGAACCTTGTTTCGGATCGCCGTCCTGGGGGAGAGATCCCCTCTGCAGAAATTTGTTTGATAGTTAAAGGTCCTTTTGGACAAATTTTAAGGTAAATTACTGCAAATTTATGACATTTCTTACAGGAGAAACAAATAATGGGTTTTCGTCCTTGAATCTGGCTGGGGTGTGGGGGTGGGGAGAGGCGGAAGCATAGTTACGCCCCACATTACGCCTATGGCTTTTAAGCAAAATGTAGCTTGTGGCATATACTTACAATTTACCACAACACTCTATGTTTTCGTGAGATTTGCCAATCTAATTCAAGGTTTACACTTTCCGTTTTCGATTTTTTTTATCATTCTAATATTGAACCAGTACCATAACAATAATTGTAGTCGTTCATCTTAAGCCTAGGCGTTACCAACAAAGACAAAAAAGCACCTCTTGTTTGGACGCAATGTCGAGAAAGTGTAAAGAAATCTTCTGTTGGTAGGTAGTGTCAGTAGATTTAAACTCAGTCGAAAACTCACGAAGCTCTTTAACAGTGTCTTCTATGACGCCGAGGCCACCCCATTGTTCCATAACGCACATTACTGGAAGATAATTGAAACCCTTTCTTGTCTTCAGATATTGGGTTACAGCTCCAACAGCACTATGTTCCAGTCCACAGACGAACCTGAGGACTAATGAAATATCCCTTGGACGTAAGCGATGAAGACAAGTGATAAACTCTTCATGCGTCTCTTGTAGGAATACATCCCTTATGTACTGGGCCGCGTACCATTGACAAATAATCCGGTTGTAAAATCCCACCATCTTCGTGTAGTGCATGCGGGAATCAGATAAATCTTTGGTGTAGTCAACTACTTCCCATTGTACTAAAATGCCACTTGATAAAAGGTGTTCATAGAATTCGTCCCCAACCTTTGGACAAAGTTTAACTTTCTCCCAGTTGATTGTTTCTAATTTTGTGAGACCATGGAAAGCGATTTTTCTTAAAAAATGATAGCTTGATTCAAACATATTTTGCTTAGAGAGCGTGTCCTCTATTCTTTCAATTTGGTTGTGGCTGTAAAATCGCGACACAATATTACTGACAACATCGGTTATTGATTGAATGTTACTCTTGTAAAAAGATTTTACCAACGCAAAGAAGAAAACTGGAGCTTCGCAGAGTTGGCAAAGGTCAGGGTACTCTTCAAAACATAACTTCAGGTTCTCAGCAAGTTGCTCCTTACCCTTGGAGAACAGTTGCAAAATAAAGTTACCTCGAGCTTCCTCATCAAATCCGTCCAGCCGTACACGAACAGCATTCACGTCGTACTTTACAGCGGTACGGAATCTGGTGGTTACAATTACTTTGAAGCTTTTACAAATTTCAGATCTTGACAGTTTTATAATTTCAGAATCATTGTCAAAATTTCTACATGGGTACCGTTCAAATCCATCTAATATCACTAAACATGATTCTGTAGCTTTTAAGACTTCATCAATATCATTTTCGGTGAGGTCATCATATCCTGGTAGTATATGTTGCTTTATCGCGGCAGCTATTGACAAAGGACGTTTGAGCTGACCCATCCGCAACAGAATGAGCAATTCAAACTTGTTCAGAGGGGACATTGGGTTTGATTTACACCAGTCATGGGTAAGTTGCAATGCCAAGAAAGATTTTCCGAACCCAAAATCCCCATCCAAAATGCATGCAGATGGTTGGTAGTTTTTTCCACGTAAAAACTCATCAAAGATGTCGTGACGCGAATCAGTCGTTTCCATCTTCCGATCCCTTTCAGCCCTTCACCAGGAACAAATAATCGTATGGAACTATCAACATAAATCTCATCTTGGCAAGGATATGCTTGTAGTATAGTCTCCTGCTGTCTTGCCGCTTCATTAAGTTGTGTGTATTCGTTCCGTAAATATTTTCTAAGTGTCTCCATGTTAGAGGTCCGGTATATATCTTTGCAGATAAAATAAAAAAAAAATCTGTTGAATTAAATAAATGATAATCGCCGGTAATTACTAATTCTGAGCTATAGGCAAATAAAGAAGAAATATGGGTGATGTTACTGGGTAGGGCATCTAGTGCAAAAGAAAGATGCCTATGGGCTCTAATAAATGATTGTACTTGTTAAATGAACATGAGAACGTAACATTATCCACAACCAATTTCAGTATCAATTAATCTTAAATTGATATCCTAAACCTATCAGCCCTTCTCTAGTGCAACAACTATGGGGGAATGAGGGAAACATGAAATTCTAACAACTTTTTTGGGATGGAACCTCTCTCGTCCTTCCATTATTTGGTCAACTGCCGTATCATTTGGTGATATTTGTGAGTATGAAAAAGTCCCCTCGAATAGTTGGTGGTGCATACTTATCTGAAAGCGCGGCATGTTCCATGATAACCAAGGCATTCGTTGACACACATATACTATACAGACTTACAAAAAGGGCTGCTATTTTACGGACTGGACCATTTCCAATCATATTTGACTGGTGACGCGAAAGCTATTAGAGCAGTGCTATTATCCAATCTTGAAAGTACAAGTGTACGGCCCATGGGATGACATGTGTCCTGTTCAGGAAAACGACAGGTATAACGGTTATATGTTCAATCTTCCACCGTATAGTTGATCAACAGCAGTAAATGTTGATGTCGTTTGTGGGTGCAATATATTGTCCTTTCCAATACTTTGGTATAGAAAGACGGAGCACTTACAATATTTGACGAAAGGAGTATTATTCACCGATATTTATGCATAGGACTTGATCCTAAGTATTTATTTTGAGGGGAAAGAATACCTTTCGTTGCTTTTACTGTTTTTTCAACGTCCGTTTTATTTGGCAAAATTGACCACGAAAAGCTTTATTCCTGCGCTGGCGCATCTATGACCACATAAATGCCTGATAGTACTACTGAGACATTCGCAAAGCCCTAAAGGTAAATACCATATACAAATACTTAATTATTGCCTTCAAATTAACTCAAAGAATTGAATATCACCACGGACCCATGCAAGTTCCCAGTCAGCAAAGTTTGGTCGGCTCGTCTGGCAATGTTGTGCTCCTCTATAATTACGCTTAAGCACACGAACAGTCGGCCTTATTGTTTACCCTCACTGATAGATAATGCAAATACATTTGAGATGGTATTGGAAGTAAGCAAAGCAATGGAGTTGTAAGCACTCGACGTTTAAAAATTTGGATAGTGTGCGAACTGTTTGTAATACAAAATGATTTAAGATATCGAAAGGACTCATGGTCTCCCAGGTTATCCCCTACAGATATATATGGCTTAAATGCCTTTTGTGGCCATTTAAAAGAAAAAAAAGGAATCTTTGCAAATTGATTGGGTGCACGCTCCCCAGTCCCCTTGGCCCTCCTTGCAGGCAATGTAAACAGATTTGAAAGATAGGGAGGATAGCATTAAGGCTGGCTTTTCACAGAAGTTCACGTGTCACGGTTCAGATGTCACGCATTACCTGTCATGTGAATTGCGAAAAGAGTGGCTTACCTGTCTTGTGCCTGTTGTTTGTTGGTTAATTAAAATACATGGAAGGTGGCAGGTTCTTATCCAGATTGGATTTACTGATTTTGATTTTTGTAGTCTAAGTGAGTGAGATCCCATCGCACAAAACTTATATGTAGGAAGCGTGATATACTGTTTTTGGCAATAGAGGTATGGGGTTTGAAAATCAGCCTGTTTTAGATTGTTTCTGTGCCTTAAACGGTCATAGGAGGTTTTAGAGTTAAAAAATACGATGTATTTTGCTTTTCTTACCAGTGCATGTCGTAACGCCAGCCACGTCAGCCGTCGGAAACATCGGTACGTTCTGAAAATCAGATATATAATTAATCATTGAACATAAGAACTAAAGATTATAAACCACCGGCTTTGCTGACATTCTCGGGTAACAATTTTCTATTTTAATAAGCAGTAATCATGCTGTGAACTGTTTTTATAGAAAAGAATTTCCCCTCACTTCATGCCGTATTAGGCTATACTTTACTGACAAAACTAGCCTTTAGACAAGCACCTTTGCGAAATGGAACAAAGTTAACTGAACAATTATTTCCTGACACATTTGACCCATTATTAATAACTCAGGGAACTTTTATGCAAGACTGGTATGAGGTTTGGGTAGAGATGATCATTCACTCCCGTCGGCAAACTTTCGTGTGAGACCAGGTCCGTATCCAGGAATCCTGATTTACGGGGGAGGGTACCGGCACCGCATGGGGGTACCGAAGGGGGAGGGGATGATTTTGTTTGTAGTCAGTGGTGCCACCATATGATGACAGTTTAAATGATAACCACAGGGGATATCTTAAGCTTACCAGGTGAGGTTTGGCTGTACGTGTGCAGGTGCGCACAAAGGGCGCTGAAATTTTGCTCTTCTGGTGCGAATTTCCCCTTCTCTTGCAATGAAAGAGACGGTGACAGTCTCCCCACGTGAAGCAAATAAGGACATGATCATGATACTTCTTCAGCTACGCAAGCGCAAGTGAAGAGCATTAGAGAAATCCTCCCCTTGAAACTGGGCGTAATGACTTGGCCGATAGCGTCACGACTTGGCCGAAAGCGTCACGACTTGGCCGATTTTTTTTAATGATATAAAACTGCAAAGATCAGATATTCACAGTCCGACGGACGCTGGTCTGGAAGTTGTTAAATTTTATATCCGTGCATAACTTCACTAAATATGAACCGATTTTCATGGTTGATGATTCATTTGGTAACTAATTTAGCGAAATGATCCGATTCTTGTCACATCATACGTGGAAATACAAATCAATCCTTGGAAATGTTTTAAAGATGGATGCCCAGTACCTTTAGGTTAACCGCAAAAATACGTCACTGCACTGCTGGATCCGGAAATCAAGGTCAAAGTATAAATGTCGAAGTTTCAAGCTGACGAATACTGTAATGGTTGGCTTGGTGGTGTCCAGTATGATTTTATTTTAGTAGGATCCAGAGGGAAATTCTCCGAAGGTCGATAAATTAACATTAACGATAATTTGAGCAGTGCTCTGAATGACAGTGAGAGCGCACCAAGTTCTTTACAATCAGATGTTAATTATATAGTAATATTATCTCTGTAGAAGGGAATGTTTGGTATGACAAGGGATTGTAATTAAAACACTTATCATGTTTTATAGGACGAACTTAACTTTGCCAAGTCGCACATAATATGTTTGGGTGTTTGAATATGGAGGAAACATGAAAAGACCAGATACTTCCCCCAAAGATCATACCAAATTAAAACTCAAAGCCTTCGGCCAAAGCAGGGAAAAGTATTTATTTCAATAGGCCCTAACTATTAAGTAGGTCATATAACCATCAACCTTTGTCAAAGTGACTTTCTGACAATCGCCTGCTAAAAGAAGGGCGAGGAAAGTGTATCAAGTTTGAATAAGGTTATAGTTTTAACATATAAAACTTACCTCTTCGTCACTTCCAACTCGAGCGCCATTGTCGCTTCTAAGATTTACTACAAAAAAAGAAGAAGAAAGAACAAGATTTACTAGAAAGAAAGAAATGTTCTTTATTAATATGATTAGTAACAGAAATTTCTAAACTGAAATAACCGACCGTGGGCTAATGTGACGAGTTGCGAGATGCGTAAGTAAAAGTACGTTGGACTTAACTCATTTCATTCATAGATTCAATTGTCTCCTTTTTTACTGTGATCGGTGTTTTGAAAATTACACAAGGAAATTCATGCTGCGTGCTAGACACGTGCTATCTTCCAGCAGCTGGCCAGCTTGTAATACATACACTCCTGTGCATTAAATTTTAATAAATGTTAAACCCCACTGTATCAAAAATATATTTAGTATATAAACGCGACTTCCTTGAAAACATTGAGTAGCTATATATTTCTTAAAGTGTATATAAAGTCTAAAATTTCAAAAACATATGTTAAAAAGCTTGAAATATGCAACCAAACGGTTCAGCTTCCATCTTCACAAGACATTTCAGAGCAGAGATATAAAATGTTGAAGATTATTCACTAAATTTAAAATGTTGGATTGTGCAACAAAATGTGATGTCATTCTTGTAGGCCTACTACTCAAATTACCGTCTTTGTTTCTTTGTTTTGTCGAAAGCCACTGCACCTTGTACCAGCAAGTTCTCACTGTCTTGCTGTTATAGGGTGACTTGGCTGTATAAGCCGTCTCCCTACAACATGCAGCTATGTAAAGGAACAGTGAATGTTTCAAGGCAGTTAAAGTTTATTTTCAAAGGAAACAAAAGCAGGTAATGTTACTTGTACAAGAAGGACATCACAAATTACTGCGCAATAGACTATTTCAATTGAAGTCAATAAATTCGAACATTTTTTCTATAAGTAACGGAATAAATTATGAAGAATGGAGTTGGATGAAAGAAATTCATTTCCCAACCTGTGAGATATATATTCTTGTAATTTTAGACTTTAGGTCTATTTTAAATAGTTCCTCGTTTATAATGTCCTGTTATGTTAGGTCAATAAACATGCATACCTTTTTTGTGTATCAGAATTGCAGCGCATATAACTATCAAAGTAACTGGGATGAGAACAGCTATCACCACAAACGTTGTGCTCTTTGTAGAATTATAACTTCTGTTTGGAGAACCTTCCTTGTCCCCATTATCTGTTAGTGACAGGAAACAATGTGTGTTTTAAAAAGTCATTACATAAATAGTTAAACCTGTACTTGTTCACTCTATTTGGAAATAATATACAGTCAATCACATTAAGAGAGATGCGTTGTGAACTTTGTACTCAAATTAATAAAAATGAAATAACCTGACAGTCTGTGACTGTTGTTTGATGTATAACTTTTAATACAACTCACTGTCCTATTCATCAACCATTACTGCAATATGAGAGATGTATAACACCTAGACTTTGCAAGTCGAGCTGCATTTATGTCGGAGCTTTTGAAATTGATTGTCACGGTTTTTCATGTATTGCTTTTTACAAAACATATACCCCGACAAGCTGACTAAACTTCTCTTAGTGATATAATTTTTGGGCCTGATACTGTTATCTAACATTAATAATTTTAAGGAATGTCTGGATGGTGCTAGTTTGCACATGTGGATATTTATGAATTGACAGCATTCTAACCTCAAAAGTATTATTCAGGTCTGATTAAGAAAATAAAGGAAACATTTGTAATATTGGCGTCATATGAGAAATCTAAATGAGAGCAGGTAGTGTTAGTAGTGTGTTTAACGGTTCAAAGTCAATACAAACAAGCTGAATTTTTTCATCTACATGTGGAATGTTTATACGAAAAGAATTAAAGTTGCAGGTATCAACGAGCACGCCGCCGTTGAAGGACTTACAGTTTGTCAAACTTGCGTCCAAAGTTGCTCTGACTTCTTCAGGAATGAAGAAGTTAGAACCATTTCTAAAGATAGCTTGAAGGTCAGATTCAAGTTCTTTGACGGCGTACTCGGTATAACCTATTCCAAGCTGTTTATGAATTCCAGTCTTGAATACCTTTCCAATGAATTGTGAGTATTTATGATTTAATGTGAAATGTAATTAAAGTTCCTGATTTATCATTTGTTAACTTGTTGCGTTGAAAAATAAATATTCGAAACGCTATTTTGCAATTCATGAATATATCATTGCAAATATGTTTATCAAATGGTTTATGACAAATTTGATAAAATGTGCTTATAGAACTCACCTGTTTCGAAAATAGACACAAAAAACGTCATAGGTTTATCTTTACTTTCATTATATGCTATCACTGTAAAGTTATTCATATGCTTTGATGACACGTTTCTGATTCCAAGTGAACCGTCACGATAAATAATGTACTCGTTTGATGAAGGAACTGCACCATGTGAATGGGATCCATTGTAACTTGCAATTGGCTGGTCGATTACGGTTGAATAATACCACTCAATCTTTACATGTGTCTCATCTTCTAGTGAGCAGTTGATGATGCCAGGCTTTCCAATTTGTAAGTACTGTGGGGATTTACATCCTTCCCCGTTTGTTGCACCTTACAAGAAATAAGATAATGAACACGTGTAAGTATTTGTGTATACTTGCGTGTTTGCACTCTAAAAAAGACCTGGTGAAATTTCACCAGAAACTGGTGAAATTTTCACGTTTTCACGTCACGTTTTGTTTGCGTTAACCCAAACATATTTTAAAATCGACAAGTTCCTCTCTTCACAAGTCGTTACCTTACTTAGTGGAGTGGGTGAATATTCCCTTGAGTGACCTTAACGAAGTACATGCTGCTGTAACTTTGGAATTTACACTAAGCAGGTGCATTCTTTTGTAATTTTAATTGGGGGAAAAGTAGAAATGTAAAATGTAGGGGGAACAATTTACCCTGCAAATATATGAAATAACCCAACACAGAACAGTTATTCTCCTTTCATGAACAAAGTGTGTTAATACACTCTAATCATTCTTTGAAAGTGTGACTATTTGACCTCATCAGTCTGCAGAAGTAAAATTCTTATTAAAATATTCATTAAAATAAGTACTGTGTCGAAACTTAGAACCACTTTTTGTCATGGCATTGATGGTTGCCAACAAACCTAAGAAACCACTGACACTAGACCCGTTGAGTGCTCTGACACACACTGCAGTATGTATCAGCACCAGAGGCGTCGAAACTGCTACAGTGGGTGCGGCATTTACCGTACCACCACTGGCGTAGCTACGGGGAGTGTGGAGGGTGTGGGGGCGACCACTCCCCCATGAAAGCTTGTCGCACTCGCACTCGCTCCCTCACTGGGATTTTGAGTGTACAAAAAAATTACAAGTGCGAAAAATATATCATTGGTCTAAATGGCCAGT
Organism: Holothuria glaberrima; assembly: GCA_009936505.3. Classification (NCBI taxonomy): domain Eukaryota; kingdom Metazoa; phylum Echinodermata; class Holothuroidea; order Aspidochirotida; family Holothuriidae; genus Holothuria; species Holothuria glaberrima. The sequence goes on along the minus strand of WURT03132888.1, from coordinate 258 downwards.
CCTATCCCTTGACCACTGATGCAAAATCCAAAATTTCAGAGCGCTTCGTGCGCATTTGTCACATTACACACTCCATACCTTAAATCCATTACTGATACAATAACACATTGTTGTGACCAAAACCCTTTTACGACAAAAGAACATCTTCGACCTCTGCAGGGACCTCGCATCAGTAGGTAGTACACCACTAATTCAAGGGGAATCCCGGCGGAGGAGGTTACCCTACGAATTTAACACCCTAGAAAAACATTTTGGGGG
>WURT03132887.1:0-29459 GCA_009936505.3 Holothuria glaberrima | reverse complement strand
TTATGTAAATATTGTAACATAAGTATGTATATATCATAGTGGAAATCTTTCTCAATACAATACAATACAATACAATATTTGGGGATGCCATAACCACTTTAAGTACTTTTTTTTACTGTTGAATAGAAATCATCTAATGCATCTGACGAGGAAAGAGCAGGCTCTTTTGCATCACTCGGGTGTGATGGAGCAAGATTGGGAGGCGGAGTATTTATCTCAGAGGAAGCTACTGCAGAAGATGAAGAAGAAAGAGAAGAAAGAAGCCTTGAGAAAGTTAGTATCTCCAGTTATCTACATTTTGAACTTTTTGGAACAGAAGTGAAGAATTATTGATTGTAATCATAATACTTTTATTTTGTTCTGGAAAGAAGTGCCAAGTTATCAAATATCATTTATTTTCTGTTCATTTTCAGGAGAAACAAAATTGCTACAAAGGAGAAAGCCTACCTTAACAGAATTGGAGCAAGTTTGGATATATGGGAGTAAGTAAAACTACAACATAATATCTAGTGACTCTACTACAGAAGGTTTGCACTTCCATGATGCTTTCAACTCAATGCCATTGGTATTTCCATGGCTTTGCCCCCAATAGATTCTTCTACCTCCCATGGTTCCACCACAATCAAACCTCTGGTGCTGCCTGTGTTCATTACATGGAAGGACATTTGTTAAAGTTTGTTGCAAGTAGTTTTTGAATGGTTTCACACCTTCAGAGAAAAAGAGGCCAGTGGCATATTTTTTTATATGATATTGATTTCTGTTGTTAATACTGTAGGTATATGGGGCAAAATCAGTTTAAGCCTTTTGTTGTGTGCCATTGATTTTCAACCTGCATGGGTGAGATTTTATTTGTGTGCAGTACTTGTGACTAATTCTTGTTTATGAGATATCCTTGAAAGGCATCTCTGGTAGTATTTGAGTATACATGCATTTGAAATAAAGCAACCATCAGGTGCCTGACACATGTTTTAACTCACACACAGGATGTGTGAGGTTTACAGAATGAGGCAGATTTTGCCAACTTAATAAAAGTAACATAAAGTAACTTCTTATGAGATATCTTACTGAAATATTTTCAGTGTGTGTGTGTGTGTTTTGTTGTTGTCAAAGTGGTATCTTTTCATATGAACTCTGTTTTGTTATATGAGGGGAAGTTGATGTAAGCCATTTTCATGCTATTATTGGGCTTATTTCTCAGGTATGAATTGCCACCTTTGCATCAACCACACAACCGTTCATTTCAGACAGACACTCCAAACTGCATGTCACTGCACATTGACATAGAGGAGCACATTTCTCTCATCTAGCTAAGAGACCAGTTTATCTTGTAATCCCTAACAGCTTGTAAGTGGTACAGTAATGAGCAGTCCAATGATCACAACCTTCAACACTGTTTGACAAAATTGTGTGAGCTACAGCAGCATTGCTGTTCTAGTTCATTACTTTAAGTCCATGCAGAAACTGAAAAGATTTTCCAGTTTTAAAGGCTAAAAGTATCGATCATTTTTAAATTTTTGACAGTGCTTTCAGAGAAGGCAAGAGAGGAACAACAAAAGCTCAACGGAAAGCTGCAGCCATTATGATACAAAAGTGAGTAGTAAGATCAGATTACCACATCTTTGATACAAAAAAAATTTACCTTTTTGCTTCCTGCCATAATTTCACCCTCTTTTTCAAAATAAGACTTGCAGAGGTGAATTTATCAACCACCCCAAACAGATTAGAAAATCAAGAAAATGCTGTTTGTTGCATATCTGTCAATCCCCCCTCAACTCCAGTCCCAGTTTAGTTGAAAAATGATTTCACATCCATGGTTTCAATTAGAGCACCTGCCCCCTTCCCTTTTCCTTCCCGCATCCCTCCAGACCTGAGCAATGAGGTATGGGTCCACCTTTGCACTCATATAAGAGAAGTATGAAAACACTGCTCATGATTACTTGAAAATTATTGCACATTGTAGTTAGAAGTAGATCCTCGAACACTTTGTTGAAAATCAGTAATGGTACTGAGCTATGGAGGCAATAGCAGATTTTTCTGCAGACTAAAAGAATACATTCACATATTTTTGAAATAAACTAAGATGTGATTCAAATGTTCTCCACATAAGTGATAAATGTTCTCTCTTCCTTTATTTTCCACAGTAGAAAAGATAAACATGTAGGAAAGATAAATATCAAATAATGATATCATTTTCAATAATGATATCATGTTCAATAATGATATCATGTTCAGTAATGATAGCATGTTCAATAATGATATCATGTTCAATAATGATAGCATTTTTCATATATTGTCAAACTTACATTTCACTTCATTCTTTCTTGCAATTTTCCCACAGACATGTGCGTGGCTGGCTAGCAAGACGCAAATTTCAAAAGATTAAAGAAAAGGTTTGCTTGCATTTTTTTTTTCATTTTCTTTGTGCAATGATCATTTGTCAGTAATTGGTTAAAAGAAGGCTTGCTCAGGTTACCCTACTTAACTTCAGATTCGCGACTTCTGGCAGAGAGTCGAGTCACGACGACACTTTCCTTGGAATTACAACTCCTAGATAACTTTCATCACTTTTGAAAATATGCACAAAAATCCTGTTTTGGATTCTTTTATATGTGGTATCCTCAGGTTTATCAAAGTATCACAACACAACTGGCTCTTTTGATCTTTTCTATTCCAATGAAATATTTCCCTTCAGATGGCCTCTAGGATTAGTTGACGTTGTCAGTTAGGCACTTCAGTCATTCAGAAGTCAGTAGTGTAAGCCTTCTGTGTGTTGGTTGGCTTGTGTTGCTGAGATGTTAAGTTCCTGCTTCACTTGTGATGTTATTGTGAGCACTGTGACGTCTTCTGAGTTCAGATGTACTTGACTCCAAACTGTTGGAGTCTTCCAAGGCTAGTTAAGAGCATGGGTGGCAATCCTGGGGGGCAGGGGAGACATATCATCCCAGTATTTCAGAAATCTACCATTGACTTTGATTTTTCACACAGTAAATTATTTGAAAATGCAAGGGCCATGTTCCCCCAATATTGAGAACAAATAGCCACCTGGTTAATAAGAGCATTCATTTTTTCATGTATCTCAGAACTTCATTCTTTTCCACAACTTTGAGAACATTAATAAATAGAAGAAACAGTTGTCAATTAGCAAAAGTCGATCGTTATGTGTTCTTGAGCCAATTTTCCTAGAATATAGATTTTGTTAAGCCACATTTGGATATACTAGTGTGTTCTACTAAGGATAAAACTTATGTGACTTGTTTTGTTGCTTTAACAGTCTCGAGTCCATGCAGCTTCATATACAGGATTTGTGAAATACTATTCAAGATTAATGAACAAGGTGGCAAGATGGCATGGTGTAAAAACTCCCACCATTCACATCGACTTAAAACAAGTGGAAGAGTTCATGGATAAGAAAAGATGTGAGTAGAATCGAAGATAAAATTGAAGAAAATCAGTTGGCAGATTTTGAAACCTTAAAACCAGTTCCTATTTTGTGACCTTAATATATATCTTTGGAAAGTAAATCAGCTATTCAGGGATGTCATTTGATGGTTGTGGCTGTGAGACCATAGCAGAGGTTATTGTTCTAGACCTTGGCCACTCAACTTTACCCAAGATTTTAATTGATAAGAATTCTTGTTGCCAGAATGCAATGAAATGGTTCAATATTGTATTCAAATTTTTTGCTATGCAACTACTGGGTGGGCTTTTTACTACATATTTTGGCCTGCAGATGACCTGCAGGTTGCCACTTGAGAACCTAGGGAATGGAGAAAATAAAATCAGTTGTAAATTAATTTAGGATGTAAAGGTGTTGAAATGAAATACATTTACTACAGGAGGAATAAATTGTAAAAGCTTGCATTCATCTTACCTCATTCTTCACCCCATAATATACTTGATGGGACATCCGAGGCATTTGTGATTGATCAGTGATGTTTGATTGACATAAAAGGGGCTAGATTTAAAACTATTCTACAAAAGCTTCCTATCCAGCTCTTATTGGTCAATGTCATGTCCTGCAGATGGGCAGATCTACTGCATGTGTATAAGGGCCTTTAAATATTATTGAGGGTAGATAGTTATAACATGCATTTCCCTCAAATAGCTTATTATTCAAAGGTTGAAAAATAGGTCCATTATTTGTAATAAAAAGGTGTTTTAAGTCATTAAGGCCACTGCTAATAATGATGATGAGGGGTCATTAGTCATAACATGAAAATGGTTGAATAGTCATTCTTGAAAGAAAATGGTTAATAGTTCATCATAATTGCATGAAAAAGGGATTTGCTATTCATAATGGGAAGAAAGGTTTGTGATTCATAATTAAGGAAAAGTTTGTTATTTGTAACAGAAAAGATATTGTTATTCACAGTAGATAAAAATGTTTGTAATTTGTAATGTATTAAGGTTAATGTTTTGTCATAAATAGGGATGGAATCCTTTTTCTGTTAGAAATAAGAGACTTTTTTTTATTTTTTGAATGAAAAACCTTTTCTATTATGATTAGCAGTCTGCATGAACCAGCTCTGTTCATGGAGAGTATATACCCATATAACCAATGCAAGCACCCTTATGAACAATAAAAACAAATGACCAGTATGTTGGGTGCACTGAGTTGTTACCATGTAGACAAAATTTAGTTTGCACAACACAGTAAAAGCATAGTAACGGTAAGGTGGTTTAGGCTACACATTCTCAAACAAGTTAAAATGTTAGGAAAGGTTTGACTAATTGGTCATGTCAGCTTAATGGGGATTGCATTTTAAAGGGGCTGTTTCATCACCTCAAACATACTAAGGAATCTCTGGATATTCTCAAGTGGTTACTACACTTTGACTTTGGTACAAACAATAGCCTCACTAGGTTGATTAGTGATGAGTTGTGCTGATCAGTAGTGTCGCCCAGTACTTAGCAGGCAGCTTACAAACAGTAATATGTGGATTTTATCTTGAGGCTACTGTAGCTTTGTCTGGGAAGTGCTAGAATTACACTTTAAAGAAAATTTCTTACCATGTGGGCTGAGGTAATTTGGCCTTTAACAGATGTACACTTGTCACCCCAAAGTATATTTTAAGTGTTTGGGTATCAAAATTCTCATTTGGTGACTACTCTGTGGTTGACAGCAAAGTTTGAAAATTGGAAAAAGCAGAGTAGCCCACATTTCACACATTGCACGGCCTTAAGCAATAAAATAGTTTTATATCTGCACAAGGAGGAGCTTTATACAGTAATGGAAGGAGCTGCAAGTTTCAAAGTTGGGACAATTGGAGTCTGGGATGATGAGATTTGCCCTTCAAGCAATAAACCTGCTCAGTGGGAGGTTCTCAGAAGTTCACGAGATTCTAAAGAAAGTGACTGGAAGCACATTTTGTTGGAAAAACTTGAGAAAATTAAAGAGAGTAAATATGCGCACTTTTCATCAGAGTTAAGTAGCTCACCCATGTCATCTTCACAATGTATATTAGTATCATTTCCTTTTCTACAGATTTTGAAAATGTTTTTGCTCGAAGGGCCTTCCCAAAGAGGACCATTGAGTACCAGGAACTGGCAGGTTTTTTCAAAGAGTGTGACCTATACCCAACTCAGAGAGAAATGTACAATGCTGTCCTAGGTGTTACCAGAAGTATGTTGACAATATTTAAGGCATAATTGTCAGACAAAATGGTTTCCTTACAATTGTTGAGCTATTAAATAGCCTTTGAAAATGTCTTACTTGCAGACATGTTTGCAGTAGCTTATTGTGTGTTATAGTCATAGATATATCCTATAAATATACTGTAGACAGAAGTTCAAGTGACCAATAGTGTTACCACTGTTTGAACAAACTTAGGCTTACCAAAAGGCCTCTAGGCTAGTACTGGCATTTGCCAGGTATCTGTCACATTTCAAACCAAATATAAACTTGAAAGGGAAAAAATTTAAATGCTTCATACTACTCATTTTAACAAGCTTCTTGCATAATCTTTCGATACTGAACCAAAAAAGCCAGCTTCTCCCTGTCAATCACCAAATTTAATCTTTTTGAAAGGAAAAGTTGTGCATGGCTCATTAGACAATTGTTTGCCTGACTTCCTCAGTAGAGAAGAACAGTGCAAGCCACAGCTTCCATTGCATTCAGTCACTGCCATTAGGCAAGACACTTGAGCCGACCAACCGGCCAAGCAAACAAATCAATTAGCACGCTCCAGTGAATCACAGATTGAGCACAGATAAACTCCCTGGATTTTTATACCAAAAACCGGGGAACTCTGCCAGACTTTCCTAATGGACTTGTTCACGATATGCCACCTGGGCGATTCAAACTCTATGCAAAAGACAAAAGACACAGCTATATTGGTATTAAAGCCAAAATCATGTGTACATTCTGTAGTGATACTCCATGTGTAGGATGTTTAGTGCAGGATGCTATTTTTTTATAAGAAGTCTGTGGTTACAGTTTATAATAAAAAAGATTAAGACTGTGGACAAGAGCTTGAGTACCACTACAAATTGTCAGTGACAAGTTTATAATATAGAAGTTGTACTTGCACATGAGTATGGATCAGGCATGTAGCCAGGATTTAGTTGGGGAGGGGTTAGGCCACACTATTCTAATGTTGCTAGATGCGTCCCCAGAGTACAAAACAATCCTTATTTGCCTGACGTCCAGGGGCCCACCACTGGGCATCGCCTTATAGTTAGGATTGGGGGTCAGGAAAGCAGGGAGTCATATCAGAATATTTTCCCCAATAACTGATGATTTGGGTGGCATTATTTTTCTTTTGTACTTGGGTCATGGGGAAGGGGGCTTGCTCCCCCAAACCACCCATTGCACCCTTGACAACATCCTTAGTATAGATTAAAACAGTGCCAGTCCTCAAGGTTTATGAGACTGTTTTCAATGGAGAAAAATAAGGGCCTATTTATGGCTAACTTTTACTTTCGCCTCATGTCATTCCACTGTCTACTCTGGGTCACATTTAATTGTGCCAACACAAGTTTCTGCATCAAGCACTATAAATGTTTTAGCAACAAAGAGAAATTTGTTTTCTTCATTCTAGAGACTCCTGACAATCCTCAAATGGCCTTGAATGAACAGCAAGTTGCAGAGATTGCTTTCATGATCTATGTTCCAGATGGCACAGGGCTGGACAAAACTAAAACTAGGAAATCAACTTGGCTTAATCCTCTGATTGATGGCAAAGAAGCAAATAAGTTTATTGGTGAGCTTATAGAATAAACAGGTGTTGTCAAGACAAATTGTCTGTTCTTCACTATTTTGGATATATTTTGAATGTCTGATTGTTTTCAAGTGAAGGATAAACGGGTAAAGTTACATTACATAAATTTCCTAAAGGGCAAGTATCTTTAATGATGTTTGGCAAAACAAAATATTGCATGCTACAGGGTGAAAAGTTTATGAATAAAGTTTAACTATTCACTAGCATACTGGTGGGGGGGGCATGAGGGGTCCAGAGTTTTACAAAACGTAATGTTGACCCCCCTGCTTTAGGGCAAGTACTCGACAGATAGCAGTCTTACAGTTTTATTTGCTCATTAACATTTAAAACCGAGTTAGATACTTCCTAACTCCTCCCCAATATTCTGACCTGATACTGTACGCCACTGCTTTTCATGAACACAAATATTTTAACATCATTTAAAAGAACCATACATGATTTATCATACAGGATTACTTCATTCAAATTGGATAAGGTTTTGTGGTTTCAATAATAATACTCTAGAGCCAATAATTCAAGTTCAGAAAAAGTTTTCAAAGTTCAGAGAAAAATGTAAAAGTTTCTGATCATTTTCTTTTTTTTTTCAGTAAAATCGTTTCATCTAGATTGGGCATATTTTTCCAGTTTGTATAAAGATACATCTCATAATGGGACATTTTTGATACTGTGAATATCTTTGAAACCCCTGTGCTATATTTGGTTCTGTATGTATTTAATTGAAATAGAAGTGATATTATTTTTCAGCTTTAGCACTGACATTATAGATTTTCAATGGTTTATCAATTGTGAACTATTTTTCACACCTAGGTTCCAAAGAGTACCACAGTGCTAAATTATCAGCTTCAATGCACCTGGTGTTTGCAGCTCACAAAGAGAGGAAAGACAAAGAAGAGGCAGAGAAGATGATGAAGCTGAAAGGAGATGGAGAAGCGGACAAAGAAGACGATAAAGAAACCTTGACGGAGGAAGAAAGGAAGAAAAAACAACTGGAAGATTGGATAAGTAGGGAGAAAGAAAGGGAGAAATTAGAAGAAGAGAAGAGATCACGCCTTACTAGAAATGAAGAAGTTATTACACATTATCAGCGTGGTGAGGAAGGACTTGAAGAGGAGATTTAATAGGAACTGGAAATATATATGGATGTCCTCGGAGGAGCTGACAGTAGCAGCCATTTATCATAAAGAATCAGTGTATTTTTCAGTTATTAATTGCCATCACTGTTGGACAAATTTTCCATAGTGTGCCAAACTTATCAGGGACATCTGTATATGTCATAGTTTAGACCTGATAAGGGGATTTCTAGGCAAGGTGTCTGGGAATGCTGTTGTTCAAAGTTCATAAGGTAGTAAAGAAGCACAGCCAGTTGAAAGGTTTGATGGGAGGGGGACTTGAGCTTGAGCAAAATACTTGCAGGTATATTACATCATAAGAGTCTGAAGCAGCTGCACAAAAGTTTCCAAGACATGCAGTAATGAAAATTTGGTGGCCAGAATGTGATGATTTCCTACAACATCATGTAGTTTTAATAATGTAGCAGACAAAAGGTTTGATGTAAGTATGATACAGGAGCTCTGGTAAGATTCCTACTTCGATCATAAAGTAGTGTCTTTGGGCTACATACTCTTAATTGCCTCTCTTCACCCACATGTTAAAAAGGTATCTGTGAGGTAATTTGTCAATAAATTGTGAAGGGAGTGGGGGGAATATTTGATGTGCCCTTGATGAGGATCCTGTTCTTGAATTTTGGTGCACAGTAAATGCAAAATGTAGTACTTGTCCAAGGGGGTAGGGGGCAGAGGGGGGGGGGCTGGGAGGCTCCATCCCCCAGCAAAATATGTAGGGGGCAGAAGTATGCTTCAGCCCCCCCCCACTTTCCAAGGGCAAAAAACCCTTATTTGTCATTTCTGTTGAAAATGTCAAATATTTGCCGTAATTTACTTTACAATTTGTCCAAAATGATGCACCAAATTGCATCTAAGGTCCCTCAAAAGTCCAAAAATTTTCCAAGAAATGTCAAACATTTGCAGTAATTTAACTTAAAATTAGTCCAAAATGATGCACCAAATTGCATCTAAGGTCCTTCAAAAATCCAAAAATTTTGCAAAGGGGAGGGGACACCCCCTTCCCTTAGTCCTCTCCCCCAGGACGACGATCTGAAGCAAGGTTCAGCCCCCCAGTCTCAAACAGCTTTCTACACCTATGAGTACTACAAGCTTGTCCATAGAGGAGAGGGGGAATATTTGATGTGCCTTAAAACAGGATCCACTTCCTGGATGTTGGTGCATGTACAGTGTAAAGTGTAGTATTAAAAGCTTGTCCCATAGGTATTTCACAGAATTTATGTATGTGTCCAACATGGCAAATACTCGAGAATTGAGGTATTGTATTACTGAAACATTTTTTTCTGGTGTGAAAATTCTGAAGGGATTTAATTATGTTAGCCAGTAAAGAAAACATTGATATTTATGAGTTTTAGATTATTCTATTCTTATCATTGTTATACACTACCATTGAGCCTTTGATAAGAATGTTGTGGAAAGAAATGTCCCTCAAGTAAGTTGTGAAGTGGATACAAGTGTATCTTATTTTCCTTTGAATAATTCTCTTTATTTCTCTGGTATTTCATTGTAAACAATATCCATCTATTTCATTCTTATATAGGATACAACATTCAGATACCTCTCAGAATATTCCGTCCATCTTTCATTAATCATATTTTTCACTCATTACAGAAGAAGATGTCTCAATTTATTGCATTATTACTAGTAGAGATAAGATGGACTGCAGAGTAACTAAAACTCAGTATTTTGATATTTTAAGTGTACCTTATGTTTGAAATTAGAAGAATACATGAAACAGATGTATAAAAATGAATACCATTGGTCTAACTTCTGTCTTTTGAACTAATTTAATTTTTCTGATATAACTTGCAAAGTTTCTTTTACTTACTAAATTTCAAGCATTTGATTGCCCAATAATTTGTGATGGCTTCCTTTCACTGCTCACATTACTTGCTTTCGTTTCCTTTCGAAAGAAACTGCTATATGACACTGGGACAACAACTCTTTTCTCGTGTAGCATAACGAGAATGGTAGCAGTGTAACCATCCAGGAGAAAATTCCTGTCGACTACCTGTTGAAATTTCAACAGGTTTGAACTGTTATTAACAGGGATGAACAGGCAAGTTTCCAATTACCTGTTGTTGTGAATGAAATCAACGGGTGCCAACAGGTAACTAACTGGTTCCTGTTGGAACCTGTTAAGACCTATCGAAATTTTGTTGAAACCTGTTGATACCTATTTCCAATTAACCTTTGGACCTGTTAAAACCTGTTCATACCTGTTCAACAGGTTTCAACAGGAAATTTTTGCTGGGCATTGCCGTGAAGTTGGTGTGTGTGTATGTGTGTATGTGGCGGCTTACTTGTAAACACGGTATCTTAAGAAGGGTTATCGTAAGGGATCTCATACTTGACATGTGAATACCACCTACTGAGGAAATGATCCATATTGTTTTTAGTGGAGATTCAAGGTCACCTGGGGTTACAAGTGGTCAAACTGTAAATGCTGTGAGAAAATGCTTGTAAACACAATATCTCCCGAAGGGAAACCAATGAATTTCATAGTTTGCATGTAGATACTGCATACTTAGTAATAATCCCTAGTGATTTTGGTGGAGGTCAAAGATCATCTGGGGTCACCACTGGAGGTCAAATAGGGATAACCTTGAAAACATATTGTAGGCACATTATCTCAAGGTGGGCAAGCTGGAGGAATCTTATATTTTGCATGTAGATACTTCATGTTACGAAAATTATCCCTATTCTTTTGGTGTAGTCAAAGATTGTGAGTTCACCAGAGGTCAAACTGTAAAACCCTTTAAAAAGTGATCGTAAGCATTTAATGTCAAGACAGGTAAGATGAAGGGGTATGTATACTTGGCATTGGATACCGCATATTAAGCAGATGGTACATTGTTGTAGATACCACATATTAAGTACATTGTGATGAAGTCAACGGTCATTTGGGGTCACAGCAGGTCAAATAGTGAAAATCTTGAAACTGTTTTTAAAGGGTATGTTACTAAGGTGGGTAAGCTTGAGGAATCTCATACGTTGCATGTAGATACTCCATGTTGAGAAGATGATCTCTATCGTTTTTGGTGTAGGTAGACTCCATGAAGGGTCATCAGTGTCACCAAAGGTCTAATTGTAATAACCTTGAAAAATTGCTCACAAACATTAATCTCAAGATGCCTAAGCTTTAGGGATGCCATTCTTGCCATGTGGATACTCCATGTTGAGTAGATGATTCCTATACTTTCAGTCAAAGGTAATTTGGGGTCACTAGAAGTCGGTCAAAGCTTTTCATAGGCGGCGATCCGTCTTTGAAAGTGGGGGGATATAGTCAGTGGCACTATCTAAGCGGAGCGCCACCATCGGTTGGTGCCTAGCATACAGAGAAAATTTTGGCCAAAAATACATCCAGATCACCGGAAATTGCCCTTTCAAGGCTTTGCAACGTGATACCAAGACAACTGTCAGAAGTATTTCCTAAAAAAACAAAATGGGCCTTTTGTAAAAAATCTAGAAAAAGTTAAAGTGTTCCGATTTCCGGATGTAGACAGTGGCACTATCTTAGCGGAGCGCCACCATCAGTAGGCACGGAGCGTAGAAAAATCTGGCAAAAAATACACCCGGAAATAGCCCTTTCCAGGCTTTGCAAAGTGATACTATGACAACTGTCATAGTATTTTTTAAAAAATGAATAGGTCTATCGTAAACAGTCTAGAAAAAGGTAAAGTTTTCTGATTTCCGGATCTGCTGGGTTGATTTCATGTAGGGGATATAGTGTACAGTATCCCCCATCTAATTTCATGGGGGATATATCCCCCATCCCGCCCGGGATCGCTGCCTATGAAGCGTTTCAAGCCAGCCAACTTAAACCATGAATAGTGCGTCCACGCAACAAATATGTTGCGATACTTCGTGTGCAATGCGCCCGTCCTCGTAGGTATGAGCAGTTTTCCAGTAAACAAAGAAAAAAAAGTTGTTACGTAATAAGTCGACTGCTATTTACATGCAAAGAGTGAAAATTCCACGAAGAAAGCACTTTAAAGCTATATAATTATACACAGCAATTAAATGTAGCGTTGGAGTGTCTTCTTTATCGACCACTCTACTTCATTTATATTTACTTCAAAACATTTGTAAAGCCCAAGCCAGCCAACTTACACCTTTCTGCTTTCATCATGAATAGCGCATCCGTCAACATGCAACTCGTATCTTGCGATATTTCGTGTAGGGGAGAGCGGGGCTAGTTGTGACAATTTTCATATTTTGGGCTATAAGTACTTAAAAAGAAAAGATACTGGTTCAAAGTTATAAACGATGTGGGGAGCTACTAGAACCTTACCGTTGACAGGGTGAAGTCTTCTGAAACAGGCATTCGTTAATTAGTTATATTTAATTAAAGACGCCTATTTTTTGTAACAATGTACCCCATATACGGGGAAAGTTGTTACGTACCACGGAGTAAAATGTGACACACTGAAAGGTTTAATGGGGTCATTTGATAAAACATGTTTTTTCTTTTGATTACAACTTGAATAAGGATAGAAAGTGAAGTTGGCCATTTATATATGGCCAATAAATGATTTATTTTAGATCTACATATTACACGACCTATTCTATGTTTACATTGGCTAATTGCATAGTATCTGTATGCGGAGTAAGCTGTTACATTACACTGTGATACATGGTGTAACAACTGGCCCCCTACATACTTTGTTAGAAGGAACAGCGGTGGGATAAAAGTTAGGGTTACATGTGATGTGATTCTGTGTTGATATTGACTGTGATAAATTCTTTTCATGCAAAAAAGTAATATACAGTATCCGCCTCTCCACCCATCGCCAGCACACGATATGTCATAGGCTTGATAAGAAAGTTCAGAGGTGAAAAAACATAAATTTTATCATCTTTCTAACGGAGTGGTGAATTGTTCGGCTTCCAGGTTGTTTGTTAGTTAGGACGTTCCTACGTGCCAGTAATGATAAATCGAGAGTGCTCGCCCTATTTGAATTCAGATATCACGACTGTAACAACTCCCCCGTGTCACAACTAGCCCCGCTCGCTAATTTTTTTCCCCACTTCGATTTGTCCATTTCGAATTTTTAGGAATTTCGAAAATTGTTTCAAAATAATGGTTAGGGTTAAAATATAGGTTAGGCCTATGTGTGTTAGGGACATCTGGCATATTCTTTTATAATTCGGCGTCAGAATTACAAAAAATATAGACGGAGAAACTGTCGTTTGGGAGAAATAACGTAGCTTTGACCTGACAGAAGCTGATTGGTCCATTGCCATGATTTGTCCATATATCGAAGTGGGAAAAAAATTCGCGCCCGCTATCCCTAATGCGTACGAACACAGGGGGTGCGTTTTAGTCGACGGTTAGTAGGCGTGGCCTAGTTCAACTAACAGCCAGTTGAGGCTGTAAAGCATGAATAGCGCATCCACGCAATTCATATAGACCTTATGCATTGACGCCACGCGACGTCATTTTGGAGGCAGTAGACTTCCTACATTACACTTGTGCGCGCATGACTTTTGGTTTACAAATCAGCTGTCTGCATTTCATGGTGTAACTTGCAATGATACGCGCTTGCCTCCAAACGAGGGAGCACTTTCTGCTCTGTGACGTCATATGCATTAGGTCCATAGAAATCCTAAGCTAAAGCTTAGGATTTCTATGATTAGGTCTATGATCGCGATATTTCGCGTGAAGTGCGTCTGTACTTGCACATATCAGCTGTTTTGCAGCGTAAAATTTGTTACGTAATAGTTCGGCTGCTTTTAACAGTTTAACTTGAGAGCAGTGACAAAACAATGGAGAAAGCACCATGTGTTATATAGTGTCAACTAGATAAAAAAGTAAAGTTCAAATACGGTTCAAGTTCAAGTTCGGTTTCAAATACAGTTCAAATACGGTGAAAGTCATTCCCTTTAGTCGCTATTACGACAGGCTGGGAATACCGTGGGCATATTCTACAACCCCCAGCCCACAGGGGACGAGAAAGCACTATGAACTTTCATAATTATACGCAACAACTCAATGTAGCATGTCCTAAACGAACGGTCTTTACCATGGGTGCGTTTTATTAAACCGTTAGTGTTAGTTTTCGATTCACAGGTCTATTGAGACGTCACCCGAATGACGCAATCGCCATGGTAATCAGTCAATGTGATCATCTAACAGAACTAACAGCCTCAACTGGTTGTTAGTTCTGTTAGAACTAGTCCACGACTACTAACAGTTGACTAAAACGCCGCTTTGTTTCACGGCAAAAATATTTGTTAAGTAGGAAATACTTCGACACATAGAAATCCTATTCTTTATCTAAAGCTTAGGATTTCTCTGACTTCGACAACATTTTACGTCAGGTGAGAGCAGTTGCAAAACATTGCAGAAAGTGCAGTGAAATACCACTGGTCATGATAAATTAAAAGCGCTTCAAGCCGGTAAACTTAGGCTAAGCAATGAATAGCGCATTAACGCTACTTATGTCTTCTGATAGTTTGTGATCGATGCGTCCGCACACGTAGGTGTGGGTTGGTTCTCTGCAAAAAGCATTTGTTACGTAACATGTCGACTGCTTTTAAATTGGGAGCAATTACAAAACAATGTAGAAAGCACTTGATTATACGCAATAATGAAGTTTAACTTCTGTCAAACCGAGCACTCCACACCATGTTTCACGGCAAAAAAATTGTCACGTAATAATTCGACAGCATTTCAGGCGACAGCAGGGAAAGTATCATCTCAGGTCATAATTAAAATTAAGTCTTTCAGGCCGGCAACTTGCAATATGTATTGCACATTAAGTCATCTAATATAATATCTTGTCATAGTTCGGTATGCACCGCCACCGCGTCCGTATGAAGGCCTACTTATGAGCTGTTTTTTTTTCTTCTTTTTTTTTTGCAACAAAACATTTTTACCTGACAATTCAACTGCTTTTGGAACTTGAAAGGAGTTACCAAACAATATAGAAAGCACTCTGGAACTTCTTAGTTAATACCGTGTAGTTGCTCCTAACTATCTGGACGGGCACACTAAGATATGTGGGCCAGTAGGCCTATGCTATATGAGAGTGCATAACGTATACATTTTGGAATAACGTAGCTGGTGTTTTTTTTTTTTTTCTTTTTCATTTTACTTTATCTTGGAGCTATGATTTATTTTATTTCTAAGTGAGATTTAGGTCAAGAATACATATTTTAGGTGTACCCCGAGGACTTTAAACTGCAACCTCTCTGATGCCAAGTTTTGCTAAAAGGGAAGCTAGCTTACTCGTCAGGGGCGGATTTAGGTTGTTTTTGAGGACGGGGGAGCTCCATTATCAAAGGGGAATATCCACAAAGTTTTTACTTTTCATCACACCTGTAGTCAGTGGCGGAGCTAGGTAATTCGGTCAGAGGGGGCGACAATGGCCTGTAGGGGCGATTTGACGGTAAGTAAATAACCTATGTCTCAACACAATCTAAGTCATGGCTTTTCAACCTTTTCTTTCAGATTTTCTCGCCTATAGAAACTTTTCCCATTCCTTCTCCCCAGCTATTTCTATTAAAACATGTTTCCATTTTCAATCCCTCCTTTCACATATACGGCACTAGTACAAAATTTGCAAACCATTACAGTTCACTTAATGTTCATGATGTTTTCAGATCCACATTTAGGGTGTTATGTAAAAAGGGGTTCACGTTGTGATGGTAAAGATAAAATCTGATGAAGTCAAAAGCAGGGAACCCTTAAAGGAGAGGACAAAATTTTGAAAATTAATCACTGTTAGATGTACATTTTTGGCATTTGAATATCAAGGAAGAATCATACGTTTTCATGAAATCGTATATCATTATGTGACCGCTTTGCAAGAGCCAGTATTTAATTAAGTACATTGTTGGAAATGGCCAAGACGGAAGGTCTACCTGGCCTTCTAGAGTACCTTCATGAAAAATGAAAGTATACTTTATTAGATGTGATTTCCTGGCATTCGAGAATCAAGAAAGTTCAGAGAGAACCATTATTATATGGCATTATCATGCAGTGTCAGATCACCACTCTGCATTTATGGAGTAAGCGGGCCTGTTATCATGGCCACGTACCAGTGGCGTAGCCAGTGGGGGAGGGGGTAAAGGACACAGTGGCCCCCACAGAAATTTTGGGGACGCGATGGGCAATGTTGTAAAAAATAAGGAGAGCAAAAAAAAAAAAAAAAAATTGGCAAGAGGAGGGAGGGATTCAGGGTGATGCCAGAGGGGGAGGGGGAAGGGTGGGTATAGTCCCCGTCGGGGGTTTTTTACAGTTTTTTCGGAAGGTCTTAGTCGTTACGATAAATTACGACGGTTTACCTGTTTTTTGCTCTCAAAGGACAATTTCTCTAAAAAGAACCCAAAATTTTCGGCCATAGATTCACTCCAGTTTCTTCAGTACTTCCATTCCACATGGCTTTCAAAAGATTTTCTGCAATAAAACCCAAAATTTTCGGTACGCTTTGCCCTTATTTCTTTAGTTCCGTTACTTATAGCTAATAAAGTACAAACCCTTCCCATCTTTTCAAGTAACTTAGTAAGTAGAATTCATGGATTTATGTAAATGTTGAGAATTTCATCTCATTTCGCTAAACGTAGTTAAAGTTTTCTTACTGTCGTGCGGTACGGCTAGTGACTCGAGGAGGGAAGTACAATGTAAGTTGTTCCCGATAGGGCCGAAATGCCCTGAAAATCGACTTCTATAAGCTTTAAATAAGTACAGATCCTTTTTAGTATAGGCTTACCCAAAAAATTTTCGCACGCTTCACCCGCTTTTCCACAGTTTAGGTTCTGGCAAAAACATTAAATTAGCGCGGAACTATTTTCATCTAGCATATACAAATTTTATGCAATGTGTGCCTTCCAATAGCATGGTATAGTACCCAGGTTTTCTTCAAAAAAACCCTCACCAACCCCTCGACGCCATCCTGTCGGGGTTTTTGGGTCCCTGCCTCCGCTCCTCAGAGAGTCTGGCCCCCTTCATGCAAATCCTGGCGCCACCTAGAGGGATGAGAAAGTTTTTTTCGTACTATATGACTTGTATATGTGTTATGAAGCAATGGACTTGAAAATGGAAGCTGGATTTTTTGGAGGGCGGCAACAGTTTTTGAAGCGCGGACATTTTCACTCGGAGGGCGGAACAGTGGGATCTAGTGTAAAAAGGTACAAAATATGGCACCATTTTGCATCTAAGCTCTTCGAAACAACAAAGAATTTCAAAAGGGGAGGGGGACCCCTCCCGTTTTACCCCTTCCCTTATATCCCGCCCCAGGACTGCAGTCAAGAATGGGGACGATGAGTAGACTTTGCCCCCACCAAAAAACTGGCTACGCCCCTGTCACTTACCCTTGAATATGGTCACTAATTTAAGGAAAAAGCAAAAGAAAGCTGCTGATCAAATATGAGTCCAGTGCTCTAAAGCCATTACTACCAACAGATTAATTTTATTTTAACCAGAAACAGTTTGTGGAAGCTACTTGTGGGATCTGCATAGACATTTTTTGTTCATGTTGACAATTATCCCCGAAAGGGAGGAGGGCTATTTTCGCAAAAAAAAAAAAAAAAAAAAATATTTTGCGCCCTCCTCGACATATTTCTTTGGACTGTGAGGGTGAATTAAAAGTCACTCCTTGTATTTGGTAGGCTTACTATCACGCCCTTGTGGGAAGCAATGACCTAAGCAAAGCTCCACCGTACATTAGTGCGTATATATAGCGTGTACACAAGTTTGGACTAAATCCACCTCCCGGATCACAGAAGATGACTCTATTAGAATATAGTACAGATAATGGCGGCTGTTTGGGCATTTTGTTATCTGGGCCTAAAATAACACTTTTACTTCATGTTGTTTTGGAAGCAATGCAAATAATGGTACAAGAGTAAAGTACGACAAAAACCTAAAAAGGGCACCGACAAGCGATTTGAGTCCGTCTGGGGGAGAAGGGAACGATCACCCCTGATTGTATTGACGCTCCGCCACTGCCTGTAGTACTCGAGTACGTACTGGTTGGTACTATTATTCGAGTCTAGGATGGTAAGGTGAAAAACATCGGGTAAGTTGAACCCAGTTAAAGTGAATGATATAAAGAGGGTATCGGTGTAATTTCAACGATCACAGAAGTCGGAACTTTATTAAAGGGATTTTCCAGAGACAAAATTCAGTAAGTTTAAAAAATGCAGAAAATTCTTCTCTTTTAGGAGGAGAAAACCGCATCTCAATAGCTTGCAGCGTTTGGAAGATACAAATTTTCAAAGAAATGCAATTTTTTCTCAAGATGAAGTGCGTTATTGGAAATCTGTGATGTCATCGCGGCACATTAGTTTGACATAGAATCGAATTTCTTTATGATATGAATGCCGCTGTAGGGAATATTTAGCAACTTTGCTTGTTATGCCCTACATACAGACATATGGCGTAGATGGAAAGATATTCAAACATTCCAACAGTATCAAATTTCAAGGAAAAACAGGACATTCAATTATAAAGAAAAACAAAGGGAATCTGAGGTAATGTGCCCACTTTACATAACAATCTGTGACCTTGATGAAAACTGGAGGTATTTTTGACAAAAATTAGCACTCTTTAATATGAGATATCTCGAGTTAGGAAACGAGTATTGCTACCGGGTTTGGAGGGCACGAATTGGACAATTTTTCTCTTTCACATGAGACCCTTGTGAAATGCCACTGGAAAATGACTTAAAGTGATATGTCACGTCTAAATTGTGGGCTCCTTCAATCTTCCAAGTGCCACTTAAGTTAAGTAACGGACCCTGGGATGACGCCAGGTGGGCGAAGTGGGGTATGCTCCGCTCCTGTCAGAGAAAAAGCTGCCCCTCGGTCGTGCAATTTTCCAATTTTTCGGGCCGTGATGGTTACGATGAAGCATAAAATCCAAATTATTTAATGCAGGTGCCCAAACTTACCAAGATGAACAAACGACAAAATAGCCGCAAATTATAATAATAATGAATGAGGAAAATAATCATTAAACACATTTTTTCTTAATAATTGGGCACATTTTACAATATTAAACTTTTCTCAGTGTTGAATTGAGTAAAAATTAGCGGGAAAGGTAAAATGGCCTCTAATGTATATTATGTCCGTACATTATAATTCTTATATAATATATCATTAAAAATATCTATTTTCGTTACAGTCGGGTTGTTCCTGTGATCCTTTCAGTAAATTTAACATTTTTGAAAGGCACAGAAGCTTCTATACTGTTTCTACTGGCGATTGAACAAAGTGGGCTATTTCACATCTGCACGTTGCATACGCTCCAATTTTTACACCTTGTCAATTTTATCCCGAAATGTTTCTCACACCTGTTTCAGTGATCTATTCAATAGAATAACCAACTCTAGATTTCTATTCAATAAAACTATTTGTTCCAGTTTTCTATTCAGTAGTAATATTACCTGTTCTATCGAATGCCGTTTGTTTTTACATATGACCATCTCAATCAGTGAGAACCACCTGTCAGAAAATAGCGCAAGTAAATAACACCAAATGGGAATATTTTTCCATGTATATTCACATTATGGAGATTACGAAGGTCAGTTTGGTTTCCATCTGTATTGTAACTTTAAGTATACTACTTTGAGTACACTGTTATAACGACGCGGCTGTGACATCTTTCATCCATACATTGTTCCAACGATTTAGTACTCTGAGGAAGAGTTCATTCACAATTATAACTGGAAATGTTAGTATTCTACTGCTTCCTCATCGCCGTCAAATAAAATTGATTGAGGTAACTCATCTAAGTTTTGTATATTTTTTTAGCAATTCCACATTTTTATGATACCTTCATAGAACGCTATATGAGGCTCTTGTGTAAGCTCTAAAACTTTTGAATTTTTCAAAAATCAGCGACCTGTCGCCTTCTTCCGAGCTTCGGGCAGCTCTCCCCTTTCGAGGAGCCTGCTCCCCTTCCCCAGTCGGTAAAATCCTGGTGCCAATCCTGCATGCTCAAAGCAAGTGCAATTTTTCGCCAAATGTGCTTTAAACTATACGGGTAAGAGTGAGTCCATAGAACAATTGGAATTCTGGTGCTTTGAGGTGAAATTCTTTGTAGCCAACGTGATTGTAATAGATAAAACGGTGTGAAAGACATATTTGTTTAATCACGGAGCTAATACTTGGACAGGTAGTAGCTCATGGTTTAATCTATGTTCTTCCTAGTTGAATTTTTCGCAAGCAGGACGGGGTCCATGATTCGTCTTGTCAGAGAAACAATGGATTAGATTTCAACTAGGGATTTAGAGTTACCATCAATAACTTATGCTCGCAAAAACTTAGCATGCTGCTAACACGATCAATGCTTCGTCAATACAATCATGCGGTGCCAGCTAAGTATAGTAAGCAATTATACAGGAGGGTGACGGTGTAACAGAACGTTGGGAACACTAACCTTATGGGGTTCAGTGAGGTGTCCACTGAACCCTGTACCTATAGTGTTCCCAACTTTCTGTGACGCCGTCGTATAGTGACAGACTTATTTAGTGACCAAAAAGTCCTAGCAAGGTTTTATGAATATGACCCTGACGGATGTGGCTTTTAGTAACACAACTAAACCAAAGACTCCCAACGCTATTGGAAGGTATCCATCAACTATGGGTGACCGGAATCCGAACGACCCGTCTACCTGTAGATCTACAGCCAGATGAAGAGATATTAGCGTTCTGGCGTCTCCCCCTTTTTGATTTTTTTTTTAATTCTTAAAAAGCCTTTCATGCAGAATGGTGGAAAACGTTGAGATATTTGACTATACCACAATTTTACGACGTCTTTGCCTGTGTTTCTCAATGTGTTTCAATGAATGTTAGTGGAAACAGACTATTTTTATTTGCGATAAATTGTGATTTTGAAAAGAAATATACTGCTCTATTGATTCCATTAAAGAATTTTTTTTTGAACAACATGAACCTTTCGTTTGTTCCTACTGGAGTGTAATAATGCACAAATTCCATTCACTAAAGGTCATTTTTGATCGATACCCGAAAATTCGGTTTCACTCATGTCACAAACAATAATTCAACAATGGCTAATCCTTATCTGGTCTTATTTGTATCCAAGAAAATGATTACCTAACGATAAATGTAGCACAGAAAAAGGTCCTGTTGTTTTTATAGGTGTGACTGCAAGAGGCTGCAGAGGTAGATGCTATTTTACTGAAGGTAAGTTGGGTCAATTCAAATGCCTTAGCTGTATCGTATAACATCACTGTAGGGTCATTACTGTGCAGACTTGACATTGGTTGTACTGGAGATGTGATGGAAATGAGCTGACAATTTTAAAGAGTTACATTCGTCATGTATACACGAAGCATAGTATTCCATTCGTTGTTTTAATGACGATATTCAGTAGATCACTGGTTTCTAAACTAATTCGCCTGATAATGGCTGAAACACGTTAAAAATGATTATTGTGATAAAAAGTGAAGATCTGAAGGTTTGAAGATTGAATCTTTGCAAAAGTGTACCTCTGCGAAACTTTTGAAATCTTGTTTTAAAGAAGATTAAAATAGAAACGATAATTTCCTAAATCCTAGTCCAAATCCTTATCATTTTTCATGCATTGTTTCCTAGTTCATAGGGTTTAAATTTAGAAGTTTTTTTTTCATTTAAAATTAGGGTGCATAAAATCCTTCCATAAGAGGAAAAATGTTTTAAGCCCTGCTTGAAGTGTTTAACCCTCACGAAACTGCTAGAAGCAGCAAAATGGCGCTAAGCCCTCAAACTTACTAAATATGTTTCAATTGGGAATACAGTTTTGCACAAAACGTGCGAAATTAGAGCTAAAGATTAGATTAGTTGGGTACGACAACATTTATTTTAAGCCAATTCTGCAATTATATTTTTTCCCTTTTGCCCAAATTTCAATTTTGCCCATTGGAGTCTTTGCTTCAAAAACAAACCAGAAAGCCCAAAGGCTTAGGGATTCCTTGAAAGGAGGAATTTAAAGGTATCGAACTTTGCATCTTGAGATACTGCTTGCAAGGTCTCCCTGTTTCACCTCCTGTAATTTTTGACGTTTATCAAAAGAATAAGGTTCATCTTCTAAATATACCACATCCATAAGCCAGGTATGAAAAGTATACATGCTCCCTGCGTTGAGATATTGTGTTTAAATAGATTTTACCTTTTGACCTCTGATGTCCCCACATGGCCTCCACCAAAAACTGTGGTATTCTTTACTGTCATATGATAAATTTATACTCCACGTATGAAAAGTACGTACAATTCCTTAACTTAAGATATGGTGTTTGTAAAGGTTTCGCTTTTTGTCCTCAGTCTGGTGACATTTGACCTCTACCAAAAACAATAGGGGTCATCTTCTGACTATAAAGTATCAGCATGCCAGGTATACAGAGTATCCATACTCCCTACCGTGATATACCCTGCTTAAATGTTTTTTTTTTTGTTTATTATTTTTGACCTCTGGAGACTTGATATGACCTCTGATCTCCACCAAAAACTACAGGGTTCTTTCTCAGAATATGATAAATTTAAGTTAATATCAAGTATGGAAAGTACCCATCTATCCCATCTGGAGATATCGTATTTACAAGCAATTCTAAAGGTTTTCGAAGTTTTACCTTCCGTGATCTCAGCTAACCTTTGACCTCAACCAAAAACACTCGGGTCCATTTACTAATTATAAAGCACTAGCATACCAGGTATAAAGAGTATCCATATTCCCTACCTTGAGATATCCTGTTTAACTGTTAAAAGGGTTTTTGATATTTGACCTCTGATGACCTGGCATGACTTCCAACCGCACCAGAAACAACACATGTGACCTCTGTTGACCTGACATGACCTCTGACCTGCCCCAAACACGATCCTATTCTTTCTCTTTATATGGTTAATCTATATAAGAAGTTAAAAAAGTATCCATAATTCATATCTTGCGATATTGTGTTTACAAGCCAACCGTCACAAGCACACGCGCGCACACATACATACACACACACCCATATGCACATGCACACGCCATCGGCAAGGAATCAAAAATGGAAGGGGTGTAAAATTGCCCGGCCATTATAAGCCAATAATATAAACAAGAACATCGGGTCACCAGACGAAGTCAGAATCTTTACGTGAACGTAATTTATACCAGAGTTTACGACGGAGTCGCGATGTTGTGGTTATAAGGAGGTGTGACGTCGGCAGCAACTTAAAATCTAAATTAGAAGACTGCTTGATTTTCCTTTGATTTTCCTTGCTTTTTTATCAGATTCTTTAGAATTTCGAGTTCCCTATGAATTAAGTTCTAGAAGTCACTCAGAAATGAAACCTTCGTTGAAATTGTAAGCACGTCAGTTGTAAGAAATGTATTTTTGCCAATATTTCGTTGCAGTAAGAGAGAAGAACATTCTGCGTCTTCAACTTATCTTTCTTCCTTGGGTGTCTGACGGTTTTGGAGTACACAGCACGAGGGATTATTTTGCCAGCTATGTACGAGAAAAAGGCAACTTTTAAAGTACTTCTGGCTTTTGTGTTACTCTTTTTCATAGTATACCTCAACCTAAGAGGTAAGAATCTACGAAGGCCCATTAGTTCCATTCAAATAAAAATTTTTTATCACAAATTCATAATTTGTTGTTATGAATTAATTTGTTGTTACAAATTATTGCGTTGTTATTTCAAATTAACAACTTTGTGTTAAGATTGTTATTTTTATTACAAATTATTAATATAAAATTTAAAACAATTATTTTTTTATTACAGATAATTTTTTTATTACAGATAATTTTTTTTATTACAAATTATTGATGTATTGTACAATTTTAATTTAATTACAAATTTTGAAGCTGTTTCTACAAATTGAATAGCATGGAATAGTCTTTAACCCTTGTGGCCTTTTTGACATTGATGAGAAGCAAAGAACGTTCTTCTGTGTTCCGAGTCACAAGCTCCACTTTTCTTGAAACTGAGCGTCACCAGTCGGTTTCCGGATAAGTTCGAATGTTCTTGTGGGGGTGGTTTGTTTGAGGGGAAATTGTCATCTGCGGGGATTGTCATGAAGAGAATTATCCGGAGTGGGAATAGTCCGGGTGGAAATCGCCAATCGGGTCGTCCTCGAGCTTTGTCAGAGGAAAATTTCCGAGTGGAAGTTTCCCGGATGTTAATTGTCTGGTCACGCATCAGTAACCCCGGAAAACTTGAAGAAAACTACTCCCTAGTAGTTCTGTGAAGGAAGTATGAAAAAGCACTACGTGATATTACAAAGAAAGTATTATATTCTTACCCCGCTGGCCCCTTCCCGGCGTACCATTAATCACTACCATTTATCAGTTTTATCGCTTTTAATGGGTGTCAAATGTCGAAACTCTTACCTGTGACGTTAACATCAAGGCCAACGGTTGCTACTAACATGGAATTCTCTTATGAGCCGATACCTGTACTAAAGGTACCGACCGATACCCATATACGGAGTTGGAGTGAATCAAGTTTTGATAGGAGAGGTTCCTAATGAAAGTCATTGTAATGAGGACCAAACATGGCCTCAGCCGTACCATTGTTGGGGCTGAGTCCAAGCCTCTACGGCATAAAGTTGTCTCAACATTTTCACGTCTGTTATTGTGGATCAGCCTGGCTGGGGGGGGGGGGGGGCTTCCACAACGCCATAGCTCGTCGATAATCTCACTCTAAGACATGTTGTGCCTACCAGCTGTTCTATTTACCATATTTGGGTCGACAGTATGAAGGGAAATTCGCATCCCACTCATTGGTATTGTTAAGCACTGGGACTTGAGATGCTAGGATTAGCTTGAACATTTACACTATGTTCTGTCCGGGGGTGGGGAGCCGGGGGATAAACATTTGAGAGAAACCCCGCCTCTGGCTACGCCACTCACCCCAAACGTCCGAATTTGTCGTGAGTTATTATTCGTCACGGTTGACAACATTTTTTCGAACGTGCACTGGGCGCAGTGCACGTACGTCAAATCAGGATTATTAAGTGCAGCCTATAGATCCACATTTTCTCAGTTTGTAGGAATTTTCATTTTTGACAAATTGGATTTGACACGTTTCATTATTAAATTGTAATAGTAAAATCATCATTTGTAGTAACAAATTACAAACAATTATTTTTATTCTTTTTTATCATGTTGCCTAGATTTTTTAATGCGCATTTTTATCGCTGAATTTTTGTGTGGTGCTGTACTCTTCCCTCCCTCCCTCCCTCTGGCTGGACCATTCAACTCTGCTGACTCTGTACAATACTTTTCTGGGGCCGCGCTTCATGGCAATTTTAACTGACGGTATGAACTTTACCTTTAAAGCCTTGTTGCCCATGTTTGTGTAAGGTACATATACCATAGCTGGGCAATTGTTCAACAATTTTATGATAACTAGAGAGGATTGTTATGAAAGCCCATCAACGCCATTCAGATAATTTTTGTTTGAATGGCACTATTGGGCTGTCGTAGTATACTACTACCTCCAGTGAGTATTAAAACACCAGTAGGCTTACACTGCAGGCTTTTAAAATTAGGTGCCTTACTGACGACGTCGGCGAATCGTAGTGCCCACTTGAAGAAGGGTGTAACTTGCAATTCAATGAAGAAAAAGACTCTGCAAACTCGCCCCCTTATAGTAAAAATTCCTCTTACTGAGTTTACTTTTAGCCCCTCCTCCAATTTAAACAAAAACATCTGTCTAGCACACCTCTCGCACACAGTTGGAGTAGCTTGCACTGAGTTTAAACTGTATGCTCAAGGCCACTTCCACACAACTATACTGCTCGGGCTTGGTAACACGACTGACTGTACGGGTCATCAATGACGAACCAGAGTGAAGCTACTGTTGAATAAATTTCAATCAAAGCGCAGTCACCATTTGTAGTTAGAGATATGATCATGCTACCTGGAAGTCGCGATTCCAAGGAAAGAAAGAAAAGGCGAGGCGCTACTCCATTCCGGCGTTCAGTAGTCGCGACTCTGTAGTGGAATCATTGGATAAGCCGTCCAAACCTCATAGTAATTATTCATGGACCCTAATAATTTGATTGAGGTAGAACGTAATACCTTTTGTTCCTTCCCTCAATTATGGCCAACAGAAAGAAATTAACCCCTATTAACCCCTTCCCTCAATTTTGGCCAACAAACGAATGCTAAAATAAAATACATTAAGGCAATGGTAATTTTTCTTAGGGGAGAAAATTTTTCTAGGGGGTGGACTCTACTCCTTGCTCCAACCCCTTGGCTACGGGCTTGGCCAAAATTGACTACAAATACACGGTTAAAGGGAAAATGCAGTCCCCCCAATTTGAGTTAGTGTACCCCGGTACACTAGTTCAGGAATGGCTCATATCAATCATGTGACAATATTTTTGTCACTTATTTCTTCAATTTAAGCAGAATAACTCTTTGGTTTACCTTCAATATTCATGATTTTATCAGGAAACATTACAAAAAATACTTGTGAGAGAAATAAGAGGAGATCTGTAAAATTAAGCAAATTTTTGAAAATCAACTTGGGGCGACTGCCTTCTCCCTTTAAACACGGTTTTCTCAACGGCAGCCCCTGTTTCGGAGTCATAGTTACTAAGTGTGAGTTAAGGAAGCCTACATTTTACAATTTGCAGTTGTGATGGGCTGCATGCGGTCATTCTTGAATCCAACTTGCGGTGCATGGCCGTCGGCAAATGTGGTGAATTTCCAAATGTTCATTAATCGTGATTATGATTTAGAAATAGTAAATAGTTAAAAAAATTTAACCATATCACCATATGCTATTTTTTCCTTCTCATGTTTATTCATCAAAACGTCAAAATTGTACAGAGAAAGTATCCACTTTACCCACGCCGAAGAAATATAACAGCTCAGAAGAAAGAGGTTCAGAGAAAAGAGCCACGATTTTGCAAACAAGAAACGACTGGTCCAAAGACTGCATAATTTCCAACACCACGGATGGCAACAGCAGTAGATATAACTCTTGTCTGAGGAAGCTAGACTTGAGTGAAAAGGTAAAAGTAAATATTACAAACAAAGTGTGCAGCTAAGCTAACAAAGACTTATCACAAGATCTGTTATTATCAGCGGGATATTTAGGGACATGTTTCCTTTTATGACTTAAAGGGAAAATGCAGTCCCCCATTTGAATTAGTGTACCCCGTCATTCTAAGTCAGGAATGGCTCCTATCAATCGTGAGACGATATTTTTGTTACTTACTAATTAAATCCATGTAAAATAAATCCTTTGTATAATTTCAATATTCATTGCTTTCATACAAAAACATAATGAAAGATATTATCGAGCGAAATCAGAGAAGACCCTGTAAGATTTTCCGAATTTTTGAAACTAACTTGTGGCGACTGTTTTCCCTATGGCCGGAAATTTTCAGGGCCGTAGCCTGCGGGGGGGGAGGGGGCAGGGGGAACTGCCCCAATAAGATTTCCAAACCGTAAATGGAAATTGAGAGAAAAATACTGAAATGCTGAAAATTTTACGGTCGAAATTATGATTTCAGGCCCCGAAAACATAGGAAATCTCTCTCAAGGGTTCCCTTTTCCCGACATTTTCCCGGGGAGGTCTCTGGACCCCCGACGTTGACTTTCTTTTGTGGGTGTCTGTTCCTGACGAATGAACTCTTCCCTCCTACAAGATACAACCCTTGAATACACCTGCATTTACGTTTGCTAAAGATAAAGTAGTCTATGATTACCTTTAATTATTCCCTAAACTCAATGAGCTTGTAAAGTAACTTTGAATTTAAAGGAAATAAGTAGTCGCTACTAACTTACTTTGAAACAACAGTTAAATCTCACAAGTATCCTCTTATTTCACTTCAATTATCCTTCATGATATTTTAGAACATAAAAGTGCATATTCTAGGTGAACCAAGGATTTACTCTTTACGTGAATTTCACAATTTAGTGAGAGACATATTGTGACGTGGTTTTCAACAGCCATTCATTAAACAGGATACCCGAGTACATTAATTCAATTTGGGGGTGACTGCAGTTTCTCTTCAAGTCAAATTTAACTTTTCTTCTTGAAACCTAAATTTGTTTCTAAAGGATAAAATTTAAAAGTAAATAAATGTTTGGATGCAACTTTAAGGTCTAAAATGTGTCACCCCCTGTCTGGGAGACATTTCAACGACCATTTTCTTGGAAGACATACACTGCAGTTACGCGCCAACTGATGGTGGCTCCCCAGCTGCGTACTAAGAGAGCGCCAGGGAAGAACTCACACCGGGTACCAGACTTTGTGGAGGTACCATGCCACAGCTGAAAAATGTAATAATCAAAATTTCAGATAATGTAATCAGTCCAAAGCTTTACCAAAGATAACACCATTTTGGATCCAGAAAAACCAAAATAGAAAAAATCAAAACTGAATTGTGAAATGTTTCCCGAAGGATTTGTGAAATGAAGATTGTGAAAGAATTTTCTCTTGCAAACTAAGTACGTCTCCTAAACCATCGTACTTCTCGACTTTCGTGTATATTAGATCTCTTTTGAAACGAGATGTGTGTTTATTGCGTAATGATTACTTGATCATCCTGAAAAAGTGCAAACAAAGATTTTTGCCCAGTTCGTCACTTTTGAAAGAACTATCGGCAGCTGACTCGAATGGCGTAATTAGCTGCCACTACGCAGAGTAGAAGCAAAATGTGTCAAAATGTGTCATCGGCTTCAAATACTTTAGGTCGGGGGTAACCGGGAGTGCTGATCTGAGTCACAGTCGACATGAAATGTACGAACCTACAGTTATTTTGCCAGGTCAGCATCGGGCGACTACATAGGTATTCCCTTCTGGAAACCAATCACTAAATAATTGTTTTAATTGTTCTTTCTATGAATGCCGTATTTTATTACTCCTATTTATAACTGTTTGCATTTATACTGAAATGAATAAATGAAATGAAACGAGGATTCCTACACATATAATCAATTCAAAGCCTTACGGAGCTTTACGAAGCTTTACCAAAGATAACACCATTTTGCACCCAAGCTGCCTCACATAGACAAAAATTTCTCAAAGAAGTGCAGGGTGTCGTCCCCTTCTCTTAAACAGCACCTCTCGCCTTACGCCCAGCCCTACTGCCCTACTGCCATTGTGCTTGGTGCTCAGCATAAGCAATGGAGTAGGGAAAACAAGCCAGTGAGCCACAACTGGAAAAA
>WURT03132866.1:0-11448 GCA_009936505.3 Holothuria glaberrima | reverse complement strand
AGGGTGAAGAGCTGGGGCGTCTTGAAAGCTGGAGTGGAATGCTACAACATGCTGAGTAAAGGCAGAGCTACAATGAGTAACATATGGACAGTTCTGACACTTGTATTCAGTGAACAAATGTTCTGCAAGATGTACGTAAGACCCTCCGCACTCTAGACATTTCCAAGCCTTCTTGACTTCCTCCTCATCGTCTGGGACTAGGACTACCTCTTCACTGAGAGAGGACATGGACCCCACCAATTTCTTACAACCCTGAGTCTTTTGGGGAGAACTTTTGGGAAGGTGTAAACTTTTGTAAGGAGGAAGTCCATCCTTAGCTTCATAGCTAAACTTTTGGTGGTCATTAGTTAGGTGTTCCTTGCATGCAGCATGGGACAAGAACAAGAGTTTACAGTCTGGACACTGGACTCCTATTTGTCTAGAGTAATGTTTTGTGAAGTGAGAGAGGAAAGACCGACTAGAGTAAAGAACCTTGGTACAGAAATGACATAAGAGAGCCTTGCTTCCGCGGTGAGTAGTGATGAAATGGTACTTCAGATCAGCATGGAAAGAAGTCTGGTAGAGGCAAATCTTGCAAATGTATGGCATCGTCAAACCCTGATGAATTCTCTTCATGTGAGTCTTGAGGTCCTTCCTCCCTGGAAATTTTATATTGCAAATTTGGCAATTATGCTTACTTCCTTCCTCATGACACTCTTTAATATGCTGCAGCAAGTCCCCAGTCTGGGCTTTGAAACAGATCTTACAGAGTTTCTTAATTTTAGTAGCAGGACAGGACTTCTCAATGACCTCCTCTACATGATCCATGTAGGTCACATTGTCAGCCATCAAGTTTTCACAGTGGTAACAGACTACACGGAATCTCGTGTTGTGTTGGTGACTAGGAAATTTGCCTTTTTTGAATCCGTAATACTTTTTCCACTTTGAAGAAACAGTGCCCTCTACTTTCTCTTTGCTGGACGAACTCTTTGTATGAGAATCTTTCCTTCTTTTTTCCTTTGTAATCTGAGATGAATGTTTTGGTTGGCCCTGCCCCTTCTTCTCTTCATCGCCGCTACGTCGCCTGGGAACTAATCTAAGTGTACAATTCTTCAGTCTACCTGAAGGCACGGTGGATGAACTCTTTGTGGCATCATCCAAAGCAGATTTTGGCACGCTTTCATTCAACTGCACACTGGTCTTGCTCGGGCCAGTGGAACAGGAAGGTGTAGATTTGGTCTCACTGGGAGCTTTGCTGGGAGTAGTTTCACTTGAATCTGCTTGTTTCTCAAGGTTGGAAACAAATGTTGCCACTTGATCAAAAATATTGATATCCTCATCTCTTTTATTCTGACTTTCAACTGTACTTTCACCAGCCTCTTGGGGACTTAAAACGGATGCAACTGGAATTGTGATCACTTCTTCGCTCTCATCCATTTCCTGGTGTACTGCAGTGACAACCCCAGATGGGCGAGGGGTCACTGAAGTGGCACCGGTGATTATTTCTTTTAGTAAACTGTTTTCTGGTTTATTAGTTTGGTCATTATCACTACCATCCCTCTTATCTTTTTCAGTGGTACTGTTAACGCTGGGACTAGCAGCAGGTACCTCACCTCCATTTCCACTCAAATTTGTACCACCCAGAGATGTACCGCTCAGAGTTGTACCACTCACAGTTGTGCCAGAAGCTGCCGGGGTTGATTGATCCAAGTATTTTTCAAGCTGGGATCTGCTTCTCAGAAGACCAAGAGAAATTGCGTTTACCTGTGGTGCAGGGTCTTCTACAACAGATCTAACAGTCCCTGCTACAACCTGAGGCTGAGGTTGATCAACAGTTTGGTTGGTGGGTAATGAAATGTTCTGTTGGTCTACAGTGGTGGAGTTCATAAATGGAACACTGGGAGGGATGACAATGGGTGGAGCCAAGATTGTTGGAACTGAAAGTGGTATAGTTTGCAGAGAGGGAACAGTTGTAGAAAACATGACTTGATTTTGTTGTGTTGCAGGAACAGTAGATAAAAGAGGTGTAGAAGTTGGTAGAGTGGGTGGCTGGGTGCATAATGATGGGAAGGCTGTGAAGAATGCCTCTGATGTACCTGAAGGCTGCTGCTTCTTACATGAATCTGAAGGAACTTGAGACATTTCAAGGTTTGGCAAAATTGCTGTTGGTACCATGGGAGTATTTGTTGGTGGACCTGCCTCTGACATGGTGACATTTTTGCCAGACACACAAGATGCAATTATTTCTCCTATTGAAGTGGAAGTGGTTCCACCGATGGTACCAACAGCACCCCTCTGCTCTGAATTAATGGTATTGTTGCCGCTGGAGGAAGTAGCTGTGCTGGATGACTTGTTCGTGTCCTTTGTTGCAGACCTCTCAGGTCCAGCTACCTTTCTTATCTTTGGTATTCTCAGAAGGGCTGGCATAGGTCGCTGTTTAGCATTTGAGGTATGGTTTGAACTTAAGGAAGCAGATTTTGGTTTAGCATTGGTTTTTTCTGTTTGATTTGCCTCCTTTCTCGATTGGGCAGTGGATACACTTGGTTGGACATTGTTTGTGCTTCTGGAGACCTCTTCATGGGTAGTTGGTGGTAAGTGCCATGATGGCATAGATACTCCCAGTGATCCATTGTATTTATCACCATAAATATCAACCATGGGAAGCCGTCTCTCATCTCTTACTAGACGAGGCACTGATAAAATGCTGTCTTGGCTTAAAGTTGTGGTTTCAGATCCTGATACAGCTGCTTGTGAGATGCCAGGTGGTTGATGGGGTCTCCCCAAAGGATGGCCACCATCAACTGTTTTAGGGCTACTTCCAATATTAGGTACTACCAGTTCCTTGTTAGGATAGGTGCCACTCCTTGGTAATTGTCTTGCAGTCACTTGATTACCACGAACTAACGGAGGACATGGTGTCTTGACCACCTGATTCCTCCCATGATGCACTGCATCTCTGAACGACCCTTTTGAAGGTGGAAATGATTCTCTCCTTTCGGTGGTTACGCTCACAATTTTAGGCATCACAGGTTCTTTCTGTTGGCTCTCTGGTGGGGATGTTCGGAGGATGTCAGAGTGGTCACTTTGCCTATTAATGTTATGTACCTTTGATATTTGTGGCATTTGTGGCATCACCTCCTGTTCATGAGGCCGGGACAAATCCAGAACATCAGGAGGTTGTTGAAGAGAGTTACTCTGTTTACCATCATCATGTGACACTGGTTTTCTTGTCATACTCGGCAACTGTCTCTCAGGGGGAGGAAATCTGTATGACTGTCCTCCTCTGCTTCCATAAACGTTGTCATTAACAGGCAAAGCACACCCATCTTGTTGTGGAAGTTGGAAGTTCCTTCCTGTGTCTGTAGGAGAATTCCTAACAATCGTGTTATCTCTAGAAAAATTTGGCACTTCCTGAGCTCTTGGTGGCAAACACTGATGATGTGGTTCACTAGCAGGCGTTGAATTCGGCAAACCATCTGGTCTGTTCATCAGTGGTGGTCCATTCATTGGAAAACCTGGAAACCGGTAACTGTTTTGGAGCCCACCATACATTTGTAACATACCTTCTGAGGGCAAGTAAGTAGGACTACTCTGTCCTATGTTCTGCATTAGATGTGAATCAGGACCTTGAACATGATGAGCTAGTTGGTTTTTGTCACTACCACCACCACCATGCAAGTATGTTGGCATTCCTTGATAATCACCTTGTTTTCTGTACCCTGCATGGAAATCAAATCTCTCAACACCTCCAAATGGACCCATATGGTTGGCTGGTGGATGGCCATTGCAACTCTCTGGATGGAAATGGGGAGGAGGTGGAGGAGGCATCCTGTTACCTCCTGGGCGCTGTGAAAACTGATTGAAATCTTGGTGGAAAGGTGGCATCCTACTGGCAGTACTCTGATGTTGCTGTGGTGGCCGGAAAGGCCACATGGGTTGCCTTGTTAAATGGTCCCTTAACAGACTGTGGGTAGATCTGATACTGGGTTGCTGAGAATTCTGACTCATGCTCCCGGGGTATGGTGGAATTTGATTTTGCCATGGATGCCTCACTGAAACATTTGGGGGTGAAAATGGTGCATTCCTCTGCATAATTCTGCTGTAAGTTTCCTCAAAGTGAGCTGTAACTTGATCTTCTGGCCGATAACTGACAGTGTGTCCACTTTGGGTTACACTTACTCTAGAATTCTGTGTTCCCTCTTGACCCTTGGATCGCTTTGCCTGTCTATTGCCACTACTGCTCCTTCGCCTCCTCTTGGAAGAGTTACCCTGACCTTTTGGTGGTAGGTCACTTCCAGATGAACCACTCTCTGAGGGTTGCCTTTGATTAGGTGGTCTTGGTGCAGTTTGTCCAGCAGCATATGGTGGTGGGTACCCTCCCATCTGTCCAGGAATAGCCATGCTGGGTGGTACTTCTGGGTAAGCAGGAGGCTGTACTAAACCAAAGGGCTGGTGACGCTGTTGATGGTTACCGCCTGTCTGAACTTCACCAGTATGTCGAAGGGGCGGTGGACCTTGGTCCACTAGGGAGTTTGTCTTAATGGCACCAGAGGTATTATTTAATGGGTGTCGTATTTGTTGCATTTGGGTGGGGTTGCTCCTTCTATCTCTTTGCATTACACCACATACCTGACCATCAAGATTCTGACCAACAGACTGTGGAGAAGGAGTCTGAGATGAAGATGCCGGGGACATCGCTGGTGATAAGGTGCTTTCTGTGAGAGGACTTTTGGTATTTTGATGGCCAGATGGTGACAGTACATCACTTGATGCAGTGGTACAAGTAACAGAGTTTCCAAAATTTCTCTGAAATCGATTCCGTGGGGCTGAATGACTGAGATGCATCTTGGTCTGAGTGGTGGGAATCACCATCCTGGAATCAGGAGATGAAGGGCCAATCTGATTTACACTGGCTAGATCTAGTTCTATCGCAGGAGCAATTACCGTGTCCCTCTCTGTCACTGTACTGGCCTGAACTCCTCTGCTGATTAGAATGACATCCTCTGCACCTCCTTTGGATGATTCAGCTGTAGATAAGATGAAAAAGACAAACTTAGACATAAGCTGGAGGAGCTTTAAATATTCACTACATGTTCTTAGTTTTCCTTGGTCTATTTCTGACAAAATTCCCATGCTGCTCTTATTGACTGCATAATTATATATATATATATATATATATATATATATATATATATATATATGCACATCTTACTTGATTTGATATTTTACAACTATAGTAAAAAGGCATTAATCAATCAAATCCCCCTTATAAACTGACCAGTCACTAATAGTTGGTCAAAATTTACAATTCTCTGGCAACCACTGTCCTTGGAAAGGTCTTCTATACAACTTGGAAATGACTTTGACCTTTCCCATACACCTTTAAGTGTAACATCAACAAAAGAATTGTGTTTCAGTTTGAAAACCTAATTCAACTGACCCATCATAAGAGGACCTTCCTGCCTTGAGATTTAAAATGTTTAAGCTTATTCTTCCAGTTTAAAATGATGGTCTTTAGTAATTTGTGCTGCACTCTAGCAAGACTCAGGTTACCATCTTTGTATTTCCTTCCTAATTGTGATCACCGATTTTCTTCAGTATAACCCTATCAAGCTATGAAAATAGAACACTGTTAACTCTGAGCTATGTTGATGATTGGCCCTGAAGACCACAGGATGACCCTACATGTTTCTTATAGCTTTATAGCACATAAACTTTTGGAAGAACCAAATGGCCTTTACTGTAGTGCTTGGACCGGTTTTCGAATTTTGAAAACAAATGCTTCCAAAGTATTTGTGAATGGTTAATGAATACTCGCAGTAATGGTAAACACCGAAAATTTCACAGAACTAACTGTAGCAGGATTGTAAGTGAAACATACTTTGCGGAACTAGTTGTAGTGGGATCGCAATTGTAACATCACTCAGTAAAGTAACAAAGTTAGGAGAATGTTTCAAAGGGAAAAGTTTTGACGTAGAAATGCTTTAAACACTATCTTTACAAAAAAAATTGAGCCTGGTGTATTGTTGCCTGTTATGAAAGAATTGGTTGATTTAGGGTGATCTTGAGATGTCACATCTGTAAGATATCTGAGAGAGTGGACTGAAAGGCTTCTTTGCGAGTATTCGCAAGATCAATTTTCGTATTTCGTATTTTTCTCAATTTCATACGGTTAGTGAGTACTCACTGACTGGTCCCTGCATACTTTACTGCCACAGAGAGACTGAAAAACACAAGCCTTTCCTTTCAACATACTTTGCAACAAAACAGATTATTTCGAACTCATAAAAATATTTTGATCTCAGAAGGAAACCATAGCATTCAATATGATTTTTACAAGAAGGACATCACAAATTATGTGCCCAATGACCATTTAAAACAGCAATAACAAATTCCATAATTTTTTTTCTCAGTTACTGAATAACCTGTGATGGGACACTGGATCAATTAGATTTGTTCTGTAACCTTTGTGATGTAAATTAGAATGAGTTAGGGCTTAAAGGGAAATTCTCTTCATACCAGACAGTTCCAATTCTCCCAACTAAGCAACTTGTAGCTTCTCCAATAACTGTGTAGAGCTCCTCCTTGTGTGCAGACACCAGACTTTATTGCTAAGGGCCATCCATGTCCCAGTGAGAATTCAAGGCTATAATATGTAACCCAAACACTATCTCTCCATTGTGCAGAATGTGAGCTACTCTGCACCTTTTGAATTGTCAAACTTTGATGTCAATCAAAGAGCAGTAACTAACTAAGAATTTTGATACCCACATACTAAAATATTCTTTGGGGTGACAAGTGTTTTTCTTACAGTTGCACTTTAATAACTGTTCATTACCTTCTTTTTTTTCAGGATTTTCTTAACTCAATTGGGTATCGTTAACTGTCATTCAAATCTTTGGCAAGAGATACAAAGATGCCTTGACCTGTCATGAGTTAGAAGAAACACTGACTCCTACATGACTGCACCCATTTACAAGACAATGTTTTCTCACCAACTTTGAACAAAACTGGATCAAACAAAAATATTTTCGGAATTTTACCTGTGATAAATGCATATGATCTTTGAATGAACAAACTAGATTCTGCCTATTTTCTTAAGGACAACGCAGCTATCCCAGTCAAGTCCATATTCCTGGTATCCTTATTCATGAATGGCTCTTTTTTATCATGTGACAATATTTTTGCAACTAAATTGTTTGAATCACAAAGAATAACTCCTTGATTGACCTTCAGGGTGCAATGTTCGGTTCCTGAACAGTCATGAAGTAACACTAGTTAGTTACTTAGATGATGTTTTACGGCTCAGTTTCCAACCAATTGGTTTAATAAGTTGGGCCAGCCATGGCCTTTTTTTCCAGTTGTGGCTCACTGGCTTGTTTCCCCTAGTCCATTGTTTATGCTGAGCACCAAGCACAATGGCAGTAGGTTCCATTTTTACAGTCTCTGGTATGACCCAGCCAGGATTCGAACCACTGACCTTCGGGCTGCTAAGTTGGATGCTCTAACCACTTGACCATGCAGTCGGTCTGAATAGTTATGAAAAGATACTTGCAAGGAAAATAAGAGCATACTTGTTACAATTAGCTTATAGAACAAGTCTTGGATGACTGCATATCCCCTTTAAATTCAATGTTCATTTTATAATAATTAAGAAATTATGTTCTTTTATTTTTCGTATCTATCTTGTAATACAAAACTACACAAGTATTCCCAGAGTTCTGGCAGAGCACTGTTATCTTGCTAAACATCATCTAGGCCTATCTATAGAATAAAGGGTTGAAATGGTCTTGGAAAAACGGCACCGAGTCCTGCCTAAACCTTTTTGACCAGGAGCGAAAACTTGTTGACTGGACCATTGCTTGGCCAAAGCTCACTTAATACAAGTAAGCTGGCTATGGATGTTCATAGGTGTTTGAATAGAAGTTTTGCATTAAAATTGTGTTACTTTCTGCAACTGATGCCAATTAACCCTTACATTTTATCTTCTCAATTTAAGAATTTAGGTGGTTTTCCAATATATAGTTTTACTTTTTTTAATAATTATTTCATTACCTCATCTGTTCTCTCTATCCTTTTTGTCCATTTTAATTAATAGTTTATGACCTGTGTGATTTCACATCATGGTTTGAGCCCTAGACGTCTACATTTAACAACTGTCTGGAAACTTTTCAGATTTAATATGGCCCTCATCACAGAGTGACAGCCACACTGTCTCCCCTAAAAGTGCCCCCCCCTTCCATTTCCCTCTCCTCAGCCCCCCACTAAAAAAAAACACATATATCAACTAGCCCTGATTTCCCTGAACAAATATGAGCAGTGCACATCCTAAGAATGTTCAAGGCAGTGCTTTATTTAAAGGAGTTTACATGCACACATATGTGTAACATTGGTTAGTCCAGCGAGTTTAGGTGGAAGCAGATAAATTGGTTTGAAGTGGTGTTGGCTTTTTCCTTGGCATTTTTTTCTTGGCATTTCTATAAGACTTACAACAGTTTACATACTTCATACAAAAAGATTTCTCGTCTGCTAGATCTGCAGTAAGACTGGAGGTTTGTTGCTACTGCCATAACAATGCCAGTCCTTAAGAAATGAAAACTTACTGCTATCTTTAGATGCTTGGGGATGCACATGAGAATACATCACATATGTTTTATGTGAAAGTGTGAACAATACTGTACATCTGGTCATTTCAGGAAAGTTTTGGAAGCTTTCCAGATTGATCATTGTTGTGACAACTATTAGACTTCTGACTCTGCAGATCATTTGCACGAGGCTAACTTTCTAGGAAGGGGGCAAACTTCATTTGATTACAATTAAACAGTTGTGTCTAGTTCTGTAGCACCTGCCCTTTAATTGTTGGCAGTGACAACCTGCTCAACAAAGCATTTTTCTACGAAAACCACTTGTGTGCAGATTACAAGGCTCCATGACATTGCTAGCTTATTAATACTGATCAAAAGCCAATGAGTAACTAGAACTGCATTTGCTTGCAAATACACAGAATTGTAGTGCATGTTAGGTAAGTCCTTGCAGTTTGAAGTCGAGCTGGTTTTGACATGGATTTGGTACAGCATTCATTTAGTCCCTAAGTTCACTGACACCAAATACTGTATATTTCTTTACCTTTGGAGTGGTTTGCAAAAAATCTTTGATATTTGAAGGGCTTATTAAGGTCATATATTCAACCAAGGCATTGACCTGCTGGCATAGGCCATATAGCCAAATTGTCATTTTGTATAAAATATTGGGCAAAAGTTGCCCAACTTCTTGCCCAATATTGGGAGTCTATATAACAACCTCAAAAAGGTAGCAAAAAGTGACCAACTAGGTTGGGTACACAATTGTCCCAATTATTGGTCAAAACTTTAACCATTTGTTGGTCAATTTTTGGTGAATAACTACTGTTCATTTCTTTCCCAAGAGCATGGGGTGAACTTACTACCCAACAGTTGTTGAAATTTTATCCATTTATTAGGAAAGATATTAACCAATAATTGGGCAGTGTTATCTGTACCATATACTGACGCATGATATTTTTCCTATCTAGCTTTCTGTTGTAATTATAAACGAATTACTGGTATCTGGAGCAATACTAAAAGTCTATTCAAAATGTTTTTATAATAATTTTACCCTGTTCAATGCTTTCTGTGTAAACTGAAACATGACACTTTACGACACGTGTACAGCATGCACTTACACTGAGAGGCACATTTCATGTCAGAGCAACCCACCATAAATCCAAAAGCCTTAGTCTAATCCGTTTGGCATTTCATCTTTATTAGTAATGTCCAAAACAATGAGATTTAAAAAGCACTGTCTTTGTTCAATGATGCTTCGATGTTTTGTACTTTAACACCAGACTCAATTGAGAACTTGCGGTTGTTGCATGCGTAGCAAAATACTAGCCAAATACATGTGCATTTATGAATGAAAAATTTTCGATATCTAGGATATTAACGCCCTTCTGGGCGTGATAGAGAATACCCAAAGTTCTGGACTCTCATTGGATATCCGTTTGGCGCTCAATAACAATTGTCCAATCTCACACAAATGTCACGGTGCGCTAGTTCGAAGTACTATATATTTCTACACATTTGGGAAATAGAGCTCGATTTTGTGGCCAAATGGAATGTGCGAGGATTCCTCCCTTGCAAACGTCTCATATTTCCAAAGGATTTTTCAGAGCATCGAAACAATGGCTCATAATTAGGAGAAATGTGATGCTAATTCAAGTCAAGTCTGTGCAAGGCCTGTCACGAACGATTTGCCCAACTCGAAGCAAATATGCTAGTTAGCAATTAATCGCCCAACAAGCAGGAAAAGCGAAAATATGCCCATCCGTTGAGTGCAAACTTATCACCATTTTGACCACTGAATGGATAATGCAATAAATGTGTTTGACCAACATATAACCAAAATGTTCTACCCAACCAAAAAATTGCCCAGTGTTTTAACAGTGAAGGCACTTGTGTTGGCATCAACTCTAACTACGCATTGTGGCCAGCACATTCATCACACAGCACCTGTAGAGATCCGTCTGGAATGCTGTTACATTATGCAGTGTACAGTTCTCTGTTCATAATCAACTCGGTTCTCTGTTCATAGTCACACTGGAATTCTGAAGGCAATCGTGTTGCAATCAACTCTGTGTAACTACGTACACATTGTAGTACACTATACACTCAGCATGCAATACAGCACCCGCATCCAGCTCATATCACATTAAACTTTAAGATAAATTCATCCACTGATTACTTTGTTTGCGAATTTCAAGTTATGTATTCTTATCGTATTAATGAGAAAGCAAGCGCACATTCAGCTAAAATTTAAAAGGCTGTCGGCATTTCATCAATCAGTAACATTTCACTCTACATTACAAGATGTTTCTATTTATGAACAAGGTCCTTCATTGGGACTAATTTAGAATGTGTGCAAGAAAGTGGTGACAAATCATGGACAGGCTTAACATAAGCTGCCTACACAGTGATAGCACCAATAGTAAGAACGGACCGAAACAGTGTGGAACTTCCAGTTTCAACGTTCAGTCATGTAGGTAAGCCCGCCTGAGGTGTAACGCCAAGATTGTAGCACGCACACGCACTACAATAAAAATAATTTATTCTCATCAGCCAAATAAGTAACTTATTTTTGATAATCTTTTTGGGAGTTATTGGGTCTCAGAGTATTAACATAAAATAAACTTTTTGTTCAAACTCTTTCTGAAGTTAAACAACTCCCTAATAACTTAAATTTTTCACAGCAATCCGGGGAGTTTCCTGAAATGGTTAGGTACAGAATCATGGTTACACTTTTAAACAAAACCTGACCAGGGATGTAAGTGGCCCAAGATGATTTTGCAGGAAAAACTACATGCTACGGCCGGGGTGCAGGCCCGCTCAAGGGCCCTGCCGGGGTCCAGGGGCAGCGCCCCTGGAGCTCCCAGGTTTGCCGCTTATCATATACCTC
>WURT03132833.1:0-11449 GCA_009936505.3 Holothuria glaberrima | reverse complement strand
GTGTGTGCACGAGAAGGTGTACCGAGCCGCATAAGTAGTCAAAAAAGCAACAAAAGCAATCCCTACAATCGAAGCTGTGGGCTTCGATTAAATAGAGGTAAACCCTCCCAACATAATAGGTGTCACTGAGACTAAGCTTCATAGTGAGGTCAGCAGTTCTAAAATTCAGGTTCCTGGGTACACAATTTTTTGGCAAGATAGGGTTGGTACAGTTGAAGTAGAGGGGGGCATTTGCTTTATGACAGGGATAGTCTGAATTATGTAAATGTCACTGACAAGTTCCCTTCTGATTTTTTTATTCCTTGCCAAAGGCTCAAGTAATCTATAGATTGGATGGTGATGTTGTGTGTGTGTGTATGTGACACTTTGCTTGTAAACATGATATCTCAAGAAGGGTAACTCTGAGGGATCTCATACTTGGTATGTAGATTGCTCATATTTAGTAGATGATCCTTATTGTTTTTGGTGGAGGTCAAAGGTCATTTGGGGTCACAGAGGTCAAACCGTCAAAACCTTGTAAACACGATATCTCAAGAAGGGTAAGTGCGAGGAATCGTATACGTAGCATGTGGATTGCCCATATTAAGTAGATGATCCCTATTGTTTTTGGTAGAGGTCAAAGGTCATTTGGGGTCACCAGAGGTCAAATAGTAAAAACCTTCAAAATTGCTTGTAAACATGGTATCTCCAGAAGGATAAATGTGAAGGATCTCATACTTACCAAGTGGATAGCCCATTTAAGTAGATGATCCCTATTGTTTTTGGTGGAGGTCAAAGGTAATTTGGGGTCACCAGAGGTCAAAATATTTTTACCATATTAATGTGATATCTCAAGTAGGATAATTGGGAGGGATCTCATGCTTGACATGTGGGTCATTCATGTTTGTTACAATATATGATATTGCAAGTAATCTCTTAGCCTTTTGGCTTTCTGGTTCAAACTGCTTATGGTGCGAACTAAGTTTTGGTGTTGGGAATGTACTTCTTTGGTCATTGGTGTTATCTATCATTCACCAAATTCTTGTGCTCAAAATATCAAAGGTTATATACTTGATAGTTTTAAGATGATCTCTTCCAATAGGGCCAATTGTATTTGGGGATTTTAATTTCCCTGATGTTGATTGGCCTACTTACTTAAGGTGGACATGACATGGCCAAAATAATTTTTGTGTATTGCAAGATTGGATACAGCTCATATTAAATAAATATCATTTTACGTACAGGTAGAACCTGTGTATTTCAGCATACTGTAAATGGAATTGGAAGAAAAATGTACAAAAGTTAAAGTAAAAAAAAGCTGCAACAGGTCACCTGACTGTTATGATGCAATTGGCGACACAAACACTGTGCTATATAAGAATATGTATCAAGATTTGGAACTAATGTAATACTGAGGTTAAGTTGTCTTAGCAACTTCATGAAAAAGCTTACATCACAATACCCGCGCAACATACTGTACCTGTAGAGCACCCAGCGCTGACGGTGTTGGGACTTTGGCCAATATGCATGGGTGGCAGTATGCATATGTGCGCACATGTTTTAGCTACCCCTCGTAAGCCTCAGTTCTGTTTTTGTGCACAGAGAACTCGTAAATAGGATCCAGTGACCATGACCTTAGTAGCTTTGATCTTTGCCGTTGTAGCAGACTTGACCATACTGATAAGCTTGTTCTAGATTTTAGTACTCAAAGGTGATTTTGGTAAAAGAGCAACTTTTTATAGATTAGTCTGCTCGATTGTCATACTTGAAAGGAAAATGCAGTCACTCCAATCAGAGTTAGTATGCTCCATCACTCTAGTTCATGAATGGCCTACTTTGATCATGTGACTTATTTTTGTTAGCAAATTTTCAAGTTCAAGGAGAAGTTCTCCTTGCTTTACCTATTGTTTGTAATAGTTATGCGTAAAACATCGTCAGAGGTGCTTGTAATATAATAAGAGGAGATTTGCAAGAGTTTGCTGGTTTTTCAAAGCAAATTTTGGGGCAACTGCCTATTGCCTTTAAACTCAGTGAGGCTTGGAATGCTCTCTGTGACATTGCTGTTGATACTGTACTACTAAGTTGTGTGCACTCCTCTTTATGGGGAATATTCTCATCCCAGACAGTTCCAGTTCTCCCAACTAAGCTCTAGCCCACTCATAACTGTCTTTAGCTTCTTCTTGTGCAGACACATAATTCATTGCTTAAGGCCATATCCTGGTAAGTAAACAAGGCCCTAATGTGTAATCAAAACACACTCTGCATGCTGTGTGATGAGAGCTGCTCTGCATCTTTTGAACTTTGTAACTGTGATGTTAATCAAAAAGTAGTCACCAACTGAGACTTTTGCTTACCCCCAAGTAAAAGTCATACTTGGGATGATGCAAATCCTCTTTAAGAAAGCTTTTCATAATCATAGGCCAGTGTGGGTTTCTAGGGAGATTTGGTTAAGGTGAAAGTTTGAGAGGAAGTTAGCTGAGTTTAAAGTAAATCCTTAATCATTTCAGGCTTAAATGTTAGGTCAAAGCAGAAAGTTAAAGAGGATGATGGACCTTTCTGAGGTTAATAGGGGTCCTTTAATCATCAGTGACCACCAGGATGTGTCTTATTTGATAAACGATTTTGTTTGTCTTTACCAAAGAGTCTTCTACAGTATAGAAGGATTTTGTAGAGGTTCCAACAGCTCAATTCACATGGATGATGTTGTTTTCTCTGAGGAACTAGTTTGTAATAAACTTAGGAGTTTAAAAGCTAGCAAGACCCCTGAGCCAGATGGGGTCCACCCTGCCATTCTACATGAATGCTCCGAGATTTTGTCAGTTCCTCTCTGCATTACTTTTCAGAAATGTATAGACTCAAGCTTTGTTCCTGCTGATTGGCAGGTTGCTAATCTCCTACAGTATTTTCAAGAAGGGGGATCAGAGCTTGCCTTGCAATTATAGGCCTGTTAGTTTAACCAAGGTAGTGTGTAAAGTCATGGAGTCTGTGATCAAGGATTGTGTGCTTAAGTATCTTTTAGATAATGTTTTACTGAATCTGTCTCAACATGATTTTTTGCCTAAAAGGTCTTGCCTTACTAATTTGCTGAGCATATTGCAACCTCAATATATTTTTGCATCCTGGTCCTTGTGAAGGATAAGATTGGCACACTGCAAAGTTAATGTGTAAGTTCAGTTTGTAAAGATCTCAGTTACAATTGCTTTTAAGAGAGGTCAAAGGTCATTTGTGGTCACCAGCTGGCAAAATATAAATTCTTTTGTTTATAACCACATTATCTCAATAAGGGATACATAAAGAAACTTTATCTCATACATTTACAAGGCTACCATGATGTCTGTTTTGATTGCAAAGGAAGATTTAAACTTATGCATTACATACCTACTCTGTCTCTCAACTTGGCAAGGAATCACGATGATGTCTCTTGGTGTTCTTGTTGGAACAACTTCTGATGAATGAGGGCATAATTTTCTTAAAATGAATAAATGAACATTACATCACCTATGATGATGTTCTTCTCAAAATAATAAGCTATTGGGTAACTTTGATTTACAATGCATGGTGGAAAGGAAGGTGTACCATAACAGAAATTGCACACATAGGACATATATTTTGTATTCCTTATACATAATCTTTGAGTTTAAAGTTAGC
This sequence comes from Holothuria glaberrima, assembly GCA_009936505.3. NCBI lineage: Eukaryota > Metazoa > Echinodermata > Holothuroidea > Aspidochirotida > Holothuriidae > Holothuria > Holothuria glaberrima. The sequence goes on along the minus strand of WURT03132833.1, from coordinate 7,822 downwards.
ATTCTCAAAACATCGATCATGGGTCATACTGTAGATAATTTCCTGTAAGAAAAGTTCACTTTGAAGTTGATCTTTCTAACTCTGACTGAAAAGGTTGGACAGTGTGATGGTAAATTGTGGAAGACAAGAAAACAGTCGTGTCAACCCTTTGTATCTGTGAGAAAATATCTGTGGACTTGATTTTTGGTATTATATGGTACAGCAAAATCCAGTTTCCCAAATAGGCTAACCTATGTTGTACATCATGACTTCTCTACTACAGTACCTGGTCATTTTGACCCATTATTAGTTGTCCCCAAGTACCAGTTTGCCCCCATGATTTTTTACAAGTTGATTTGACAAATATTTCCAAATGAGATTTCAATGTAGTAAAGCCCACTGCAAGTACTGAGGTATGAACTTTTCCAACATTGTCATCCTGAATCAGTTTCAGCCTCTGAATCAAACTTTAATGTATTTTACAAATTGATATAATCAGCAACTTAGGGGTTAACTGGCTCATTGGAGGCAAACTGGTCAGGTGTGAACTGGTGGTGGGGCAAAACAACCATTAACCACTTCACTCAGTCCATAAACAATTATGCCAACACAATTCATATGAATGCTGTAGTTAAATTGATTGAAATTTATCCAATTTTGACATAGTTTGGAAAGGAAGTAAGTTGTATGATGAGTGGACATGGAAGTAGCTAATTAACAAGCTCAGTGACAAAAGGCCATTGGTCAACAGTGTTATTTTTGATGATGGTAATGATGATTATGGATGACGATGACAATGACGATGACAATGTAGTCCACATAGAATGTGGTTCTCAGTAAAACTGGGGCACCAAACCAACAAACCTGTGCCTTACAGTCATATAAAGATAAAATCACAGTCATTTGTTCTCTAGTACTGTAGTCTTGTCTCCACTTATGCTCTGAGAGTATGTTGTTGCCTCTGATAAAAAATACTAGGCCTATAGGCCTATAGCAACTTGCTCTTCCCATGCACCACCCCCACGGGTGGAATCATCTTCCAATGCAGCTACTGTAAGATTTGCTGCTAGCTTTCTCGCATTCAGGCAGCTTCTGGACAATCACATGTAATCTGTACAAAGAAGGACAGCATGACAGTCTGTGGCTGGCAGATCCACAGCCTTTGTTTGGGAGGGGCCAAACTGGTGGTAAAGTGATATGGGGAGGGGTCTAAAGGAAGGTGTGTCTTCCTCCATGGTCCCCCTCCCCTTTGGAAAATTTTTCAATTACCTAATGCCCTCAGATGCAATTTGGTGCAACAAAAGTGAACAATTGTGAAGTTAATTTTCTTTTTTGAGCCCACCTTTGGCTGGGACCATGGTCCCCATTGCCCCCCCCCTTCCTTGGATCTGCCAGTGTCAAAATCCAGATCAAAACCACCTCATGAGTAAGAGTCTGATTCCTCACCTGCTGAGTACAAGTCACAGGAATTTGACTCCTAATCCAAGTCATCCCTTTTGTTTAAAGTGCTTTATTAGGATACAAAAATGGTTAAACGAAACATTTGGTGGTCGTTTAATTGATTGATCGGTCGGTTAACCGGGTAACCATTTCACTGTTACAGTCCTAATATACAGTACGCAGTATCTAAACCCTGTTTGCTATGTGGGGTGACCAAGGTTTAGGCCTGAAATCTTTCAAAGCTTCATAAAGTACAGTACCTCAGCAATTCTCATGTTACGGTGGGTCATGTTTTCGCTCTGGAGCAATAAATTGTCAATTCTAGCAACCAGCATGTAGTTAATCTTATTTGTTTCTATGAATTTGAGCCTTTCCTGTAAAACTGGTTCATGAATTTCTTGTTATCAGCAAAGAACTGATGTAAAACGTGCTGTATTTTGGAAGTCACCTTCATGCTATTGCAAATCATGATTGCTTCAGAATGTCTTGCACTAAAGTGATAACATACTTAACTATTTAGCAGTATGTATGATGATTCCTTTAAGAATGAGATGCTTAGACAGCCATACATTTTGCCCTCGTCACAGCCAGTTGTGAGACAAAAGTTTGGGAAAGTTTAACTGCATAGATTACATAGTTTAGGTGAGTACTGAAATTTAGGGGATTCCCCTCAAATGGCTGATATTGTATACAGTATTTTATGTCACACCAGTAATATCAATTCAGTGCTTCTATTATTGAAGTTCCATTTAGGTGCCTTACATTCATTTATATAATTTAACCATACATAATACAATTAAAATCTTAGTATATTACAAGGTACGTGCTCCACACAAGAATGTGTAGGCCTTCTTACAGTTTGCAGTTGGATAACATTACAGAGGAGAACTGAAAAAAAGAAATTCTATTGATAGTTTCAGAACTTCCAGACCCAAAACGGAAGAAGTAATCCAACAAACAGTTTCAGTCAATACTTACTTCCTCATTACAAAATATGTGCAGTTGTATTGGTACAATAGTGAGCCTAGCATAACAGGGAAAGAATCTACACAAAGCTGTGCTAATGAGAAGGGAGAGGGACCAGAAGGTAATTAGGAAACTTTTCTAACATGGTGGTTGACAGTCAGCCTCTTACGTACACAGGAAAGCAAGAAGGCAATCCACAGAGTTGCAATTCTCATTGCTCCCATATATATTCTCTACATACCTTGGAGTGAAAGAAATTGCTCAACATCTGTTATTTAGCAAATAATGACAAAAGACCCCTTTTAGGCTATTGAAATATTAATCTTGAATGTTGGCCACTAAAGTCTACTATTTTAAAGTTTATCTTATCACTTTCTACATATCATGTAGTTGTATGATTTTTTCTAACATGCTGGAAATGTTAGGCCCTGCAGCTCTTTATGTAAGCATACTACTTCTGCACATATGCATGTTTTGGGTGGGTTCTTAGTAGGCCTATCAATTAATTTTAAATACACTAATGCAGGGATCAATCATTATTTTCACCGTACGGAAAAATAATTGTTGGAGAATCACCCGTTTTGAAATTGTAAGACAGGTTCACCAGTCACTATAATGTCTGAAAAGATGGTGTATTTGTCTTAAATTATGACATAAAATTCTGTATATGACAATTTCAAGTTGCCAGATATGATGGAAAGTATCTCATCTCTTCTTCTATTGTGTTTCTGGTATTGGTTATTCACACTGAAATACTGTGAGTGTAGGCATTGTCAGAGTGTAGAGATTGTAGGTATGTCATCCTGTCAGTGTTTTCTCAATGTGAAATACTGCCCTCATCTCTTGACAACAGTGGTACTGTATGGGTATTCATGACCAACTGTATCTGAATACCCCTTGTTACATTTACAAGGTGCAAGTGTGTCTGCAAAGTGACTATCCATTTGGTGTGTATACAAAGTGTGCACTCTTAAGGTCACAAATACAAGACAACTAAATTGATATCATATTTTCTTTAGATGGAACTCACTATAGTAATTTCTTTGTGAGATACCAAAGTTCTTAAAGATTTGATAACCCTGCAGTACTTATCATGTATTTTAGATATATTGAAACTAACCTATTTCGAAACCCAGGATTGTGTTAGTAATTTATATCAAATGAACTTTGCACCATCTCAGTGATATCTTAGTGACAATGAAAACTTGTAACGACTTTTTAATCATGGTTTATTTACCATTTTGGTCACAGGTCCAAAGCCTAGATTAGACCAGATTTATAGAGATCATAGTGTGTTGAAATGATCAGTACTATATATACATATATATATATTAATTGTGCGGTATTTGGGATTTTAGTGTCATCTGAGTTTTTGTTTTGAAGTGTTGTGTGAAACTTGTTTTGCTTTGGACTTTTGGTTTCCTTTGGGAGGTTGACGTTGACTTATAGTCTGTTGTTGTTAAAGTGGCTAACTACAGATTCAGACTACAGTAGCACACTTTATAAGGGGAATTAAATATCACAGTATAAGAATAATGACAGATCCATGTCCGTGTGTTATAGGGAGAGCTTAATTTTGTTGGTAAGAAACCATTGCAGAACAATCATTAAATGCATCCTAAAGGGACATGTTTTCAAGGAAATTTTATTGACATACAAAGAAGAACATACACTGATTAAAAAACTATGTCTCATATCAGTCATGAGGAGTTTCATTCACATAGGAAGAGGAGATCTGGCTCTAGTTCACATCATTGTAAAGTCAGACGAAAAAAGGTAAGGGAAAATGTTGCACAAAAAACATCAAAACTGATTTGATCATATGAAGGAAAGGTTTGTATTTCATTTTATATTTAAGTAGCAGTGGTAAGGTAGTTTTTTAGCATATGGGCATTTTTTACTCTAAAAGTTGCAATATTAATATTACTTTTGGTACAATTTTTTTATTCTGAGTGGATATTTTCAAATGATTTGGAGAAAAATCATCCTCAGACTAGTTTATGGGTGTTATTTTGTTCCACAGGGTCTATTCGTATTTTATTTGTCGACAGTTTTAAGAATGAAAGAGAGTTGATTATCATGGCATTAGGTATTTTTTTTACCTTACTCAATACTTTTCTGGGAGTTATTTTGGCCACTGCCATGGGCAAATCATCTGTTGCCATCATATAGTTTGAATGCTTCTCTAGAGGCTTGTTGGAGTTTACAATCATGACATACTACCAAGCATGTGCAACTCCAAAGAGTAAGGTATTCATGACCTCAACCTATTATCAATTACTGTTTTTATGAAAAGATTTTTTTGACAAATGTCTTCTCTCTGGCCCTTTTAATCACAGCATACTGTTTGGGTTGATGAATGTTATCTGGTTGTGATGCACATGTTACTGTACCTACCAAATGGTTCATCTTATAGTATCACCAGCAAAGTTTTACACAAATAATACTGCTAATAAATACTGCTTAATCCAGGCCTGATTTTTAAGAAAATTTTCAGGTTGTCCATCGGATGACGTAAAGCCAAATTTTGGTTGTCCCCAAAATTTTGTGGTAGTCGGAATGAAAGCAACAAACAAAAGATGAACAACTGCATTTCAGTCACTGCTGTACTAAACAAACATGTTTTAAAAGTCTGTATGCTTTCCAATCATCTTTTTCTTTTTATGTGTCAATGATGAATGACAGTCCATACCTCCCATTGTCTTAATACCACTTCCTCAAGAGATTTTAATGACATACTGTGATTTCTTGCTAATGTAGTGAAATGTTCTGTTACGAATAAAATCTATTTGTCATTTGGACAAGCTCAAAGAGAGAAACTGGTTGCCTGGTGCAATTTTTACTTGTCTCAGGCAATAGGACGAGTTCCTTCCTGATAAGTGTCATAAGAGCAGAGAAAATAGAAATGTTTAAAATTTAGGAGAAGTAAAATAGTGTACAAGAAATAGCATTGTATGATATGGAAATGAAGTCAAGCAACAGCCATACAGTACATGGAACATTTTTTAATGCTCAAGTGTTAAATGAGTAAACTGTTAATTAGTACTAGCTCTTGAGTGACATTTATTATTGTCAGGATAGGCAGTGCTTAGGCATATTTCAATATAAGTACAACATCAAAGTTGAAATATAGTACTGTAAGTACTGTTGCATTAGTGTATTAACAAAGTCAGCAAATTGTCCAGAATATGGACATACTGGGTGGGATTCAGTCCATTACTCTGTTGCAAAGTATTTGAGAAATTAATCTTTTCACACAAACCTCTCCCCCCACCAAAAAAAATTGCAGGGTGAATTTCCCCAGGTTTTTATGAGTACTGTGTGTAATGTCTAAGTGGAGAGTGCCCAGGCATGGTGACACCCAGCATGGGAATACTCTTCCAAGTTGTAGTGTCTGCTCAGATATACCTTTCATATTTTATGTTACTTGGAGAGTCTAAGTACATTCTCTGCAGATATTATAGTACTAAAGTGGTACTCAGAATTCTTAGAGGAACATTTTCCATTATGTGAAACTGTGCTTACAGTAATGCCCCCAGGTCTATTTTCAGTACTTGGACTTGAAAAGAATGTGGATTTCAAGCCATACCTATAGATACATGTAAAGCACTTTGATTGGTCAATGGCATTTGCAGGTGAGTGAGATCAACATTGCCATTGGCCTGTAGAGTGGCTGTATGGAGACTTACCTCATTCAGACTATCAAAGTATGGTGGTGCATATACTGTAGAATATTTAGAATTGTTTGGTAAGCTAGTGACTTTGTCGCTAGAAAACTCCCCCTAGACAATAAATCAGTTTGTTGCTCAAAATGTTGAGATTGGGAGGAGGACTTTACAGTAAAAAAAATGTCATTTTTCATTTATTTGTCCTTATTCTTGATGTGATGGTATCACAACTGAGGTTATGACTATTAGATAAGATGACATTTTAAGGTGTCTTTAATTGCAATTTTGTTAATTTTGAGTGTTTGCTTGTTTTTTCAGGTCTTACTGATGGGAAAGAGTGGGTCTGGAAAGACCAGTATGCGGTCTATCATTTTTGCCAACTACATTGCCAGGGACACACGGAGACTTGCAGCCACAAGTAATTGAAAGAGCTTCCTCTACTGTTATTATGTGATGTTAAAATGATCAGTATTACACACATTTTTGAGCCATTTCTTGCAATTCTTTATAGATGAACAGTGAAGGAAGGAGTCAGTATAATTTATATCAGTCTAACAAAAAAGTGAAGTTTATTAACTACATTTATTTGTTGTTGACCACATATGTTGTACGCTAGTTATGTCGTACACTACTTATGGCTGAAAGCTCAAGTTTGAAATTTTTATGTAAAAGAAGAAGAGGATTTTCATGTGATATCAGCACATCTGTAATTATGAAGCTATCATAGTTCATGCACTGTAAGTGTGGTAAAAGAAGGGTTCAGGCAAAAATTAACTTCAGACAGTGAAATTTTCATTGGATTTTGATATGTGGTTCTGGAGCTAGTAGCAAATTAAAGTTACCAGATCAGGTGAACTTGAAGCAAGCAGGAGTGATTTCAACCTTACATTGATGAAGAATGCTTTCTTTTCTGTATATTCCAATCTATCATTTGACCTTGAAATAAATAGTGATATGAGTTTCCCGTGGAGAATACAAAATTAACGAACTTCACATGCTTCACATGCTTCTCATGCATTCACAATTTCACAGTGCATGAACATAAGATAATGGTGGAGAAAATTGGCTGAAAAAATGCTGAAAGAAAAACAGTACTTGTTAATGTGACAGGGCTTGGCATAAGCTTCAAAGAGTTCACGACAAAATTACCTTTGGTAGGTTCTGATATTGAAGGGCATTATGGCAAAGAGGAAGGGTATGATGGAAAAAGTGATATGTGGTTAGGGCACGATGACTTTCATTGGAAGTGCTTGAAAACTTTTTGAATTGCTCAAATGGGTAAAATTCAGTGTAAAGAAACTTTTTTATCATGTAATTATTCCCAGTCACATACGCATGTGTGTCACCCCTTTTCTTATGTGGTTTATTCCAACTGACCGTAATTTGTTTGTTGATATTCTCTGCACATAGGAGGTGTACTAGTAAGCCCCAGAACCTGGAAACAACTTAATTCAAGTCTGAGTGATGTGTCTCACAATAAACATCAATGAGCCATTTTGTCTGCTTGCCTAAAATGTGAAAATGTCCTTTTGACTAATACTGTGTAAAAGGGTCGTTGGAGCAACAGTGCTGCAAAATACAGATTTGGAATGATCTCAGGGATATGTATGCATGCTGCAAGATCCAGCAGAAACTAGTTCGTGCTCTCATATGTCTGAGAAATGACCATCTGGCAAATCAAAAAACTGCAAGTATGCAATATGAAGGATGATTCAAACAAAAATTTTGGAATTTCTTTGTAGTATAATTTTGCCCATAATGGTACTTGG
>WURT03132822.1:0-11450 GCA_009936505.3 Holothuria glaberrima | reverse complement strand
GACCTCATATGACCTTTGACCTCCACCAAAAAAATAGGGTTCTTCCTCTCAACATGACAAATCTATATACCAAATATGAAAAGTGTCAGTCACTGCTATCTGGAGATATCTTGTTTACAACCCATTTACGGTTTTCGCAGTTTAACCTCCGGTGACCTCACATGACTTTGACCTACACCAAAAACAATAGGGTTCTCCCTCTCAACAATACAAATCTATATCACAAATATCAAAAGTGTTGGTCATTGCTATCTCAAGATATCGTGTTTACAAGCCATTTAAAAGGTTTTCACAGTTTTTTCTCTGGTGACCTCAAATGACCTTTGACCTCAACCAAAAACAATAGGGTTCTTCCTCTCAACATGACAAATCTAAATACTAAATATAAAAAGTTTCAGTCACTGCTACCTCAAGATATCGCGTTTACAAGGTTTTCCGTTTTTGACCTCTGGTGACGTCAGATGACCTCTGACCTCCACCAAAAACAATAGGGTTCTTCCTCTCAACATGACAAATCCATATACCAAATATCAAACGTGCAGGTCATTGCTATCTCAAGATATCGTGTTTACAAGCTATTTACAAGGTTTTCGCAGTTTTATCTCTGGTGACCTCAAATGACCTTTGACCTCAACCAAAAACAATAGGGTTCTTCCTCTCAACATGACAAATCTTTATACTCAATATGAAGTGTCAGTCATTGCTACCTCGAGATATCGCGTTTACAAGGTTTTCCATTTTTGACCTCTGGTGACCTCAGATGACCTCTGACCTTCACCAAAAACAATAGGGTTCTTCCTCTCAAAATGACAAATCTATATACCAAATATGAAAAGTGTCCGTCATTGCTATCTTGAGATATCATGTTTACAAGCTAGGCGTCACATACACACCCACACACACACACACACACCCACACGCACATACACACATACATACACACGCCATCATGAACGCATAGGTTTCTCTTTTCACCGAAACCAAAAATACAGGCTGCATAAAACATCTTGCAAGTGCTACTACAGTACTTTTTCTTAACAAATGGACAACTCTGTAATCTACAGAGCTTAACTCAAACCAATTAAAGTCTGTTGTGCCAAGCTTATAGGTACGGTTTTTAACTTCTTTCTTTCTTTTTCTAAATCTCATTCCACTCAAAATTATCCACATATAATACAAATCACTTGTTTGTACAGGTCCCCAACAAAACTATATGCTATGATATTCCCCTTCAACAGGGAAAGCTGGGTGTCAAAAGTTATTGTTTTAACTTCAAGCTACCAACCTTGACAGCATCAACACAAAGTGAACATACTGCTAGTCAGTAGTAAAAACATCTGTTTTAAAAGTCACAAGGTCAAGGCCTTTTGCCAGATGCCAAAGTCCTTTTGTTACATTTTTGGATTTAAATTCCTGACAACTGCTATCTTTAGTTCATGACAGGTGAATAAGTCTACAATCATATTTAAAGTTATTATGAATTACAAACCTGGCAGTTGCAACACCATGGAAGGCTAGTCTGGGATAAAAAGGGTGCCATGGATTACTATTCCCATGGCAAAATTTATTGATCGAAACCTCTATGAAAAGGTCAGACATTTTAAAAGCTACTTCGACCTTTTCCAAAATCAAAACCATAAAAAAGCCCCGAGTCAGCTACATAAAATAGGTAACTTACTCATCTCCAAATTTTTGAACTTCAAATAAACCAGCCCCTGTTCCAAGATCCTCTTCCCTGATTTCATCAGTACGGTTGACAATGGTTGCACCACACGCCCTATAATAGATAAGAATATATAATTACAACCAAGTACATTCTCAAACAAGAAAAGGTGACAATTAGGAAGTGAAATTTCAAACAATATGCATGGTGAGTAAATGGAGCCTAAAAAGTCTAGGGGGGGGGGGGGGGGAAGGGCATATTAACTTTGAATTTCAACATATCTGCAATGATCAGTAAAATGCATTTGAAAACTGACATGCTGTATTCAGATGTTTCACTGAAAGGACTTTGAGCCAAAAAGAAAATCAAAATGAGTCAAGAAATTCACACACAAATTTTGCAAGGATCTAAGAATAAAACACAATCATACTCAATTCAAGCATCCATATGCTAGTACAAGATCTATCAAAGTTACACTTCTGGACCAAGGGGTGCCTGTCACCCTAAACAACAACAATACCAACAGGACCCTTTTAAAAGAAACCTGTTTCCCTTTGCTTTTCCAACCAAATTCCTTGACACAACCCCTAGTACATCTCAAACACACTTATTTCAAGCCCTTTTTTTTCTCTTAGTCATTCACTGGAAGTGGTATTAGTAAGACAGTCCCTAGGACGAAGATTTTTTTTTTATGTCATCAGCCCTCTTTCTTTCCTCCCCTCCCCCCTCCCCCTTTGGTCTACAACTTATGTAAAATGAATGACTCATACAATTTGTGCAAAATTTTAGTCAAAACCTAAGATACTGAAAGACTGCACTAGAGTGACAAGACACTGCCACCATTTTATCAATCCTACATATCATATCTCAGGATTAACAATGGATATGTGTGTAACAGGAACACACCTATCACAAATATGGTAATCCATGCAAATAACAGTAATAACCACTTAGGTCAGTGATCCAACAGTTTTCAACACCAGTTTAAAATTTCACATTATGCTATGGCTGCCTTTCCAGTGCAAACATGGATTGCAGGATCTCTCCATTCCTTCCACTAGAAAAAAGTTAATTTTCCAGGAAGGAAGTCAAATTTTTACAAATTCTCACATATTTAAATTTTTCATGCATAAAAACAGCTTAATGAACCTCTCTTTGCCAACCCTAAAAAAATCAAAATTTCCCAGAAAAGAGCCTTCCAGTCCCCAAACATTTTTTCACCCATGATCTCCAAAACTCAAGATTTTCAGTTCTAATAATGGATGAGTAAACTGATGTCTTCAAGAAATGACCTTCCCACTAACTTCAACTCGAGCACCTAAAGATTACTGTTCTGATTTAATTCTCTTCTTTTTTTAATGGTATCTACCAAGTAGCTTTGCTTTGGTGGACTAATGGATGAACAGACATGGCTATTTCTCGATCACTACACCTGATTGAGTTTTGAAGTGGAGTCCTACCTGGCTATTCTGTTGTTATCTGATTTCCTAACACGGCGGATTGCAGTTATGTTGGCCTTCAGAAGGAAATGTTGTGCCAAATCTGTTGGAAGAAAGATTTTTTTACAATGAAAATGCCTTACTGCTATCATGAACATGTAAGGGTATTTAATGTGACTATATGCGGTTGGGATTGCCTGACCTTGACAGGCAAAAAATATATGCAGTTAGTTAGATGAGGTTTAACGGCCCAGTTTACAACCAATTGGTTCAAGTCCAGCCAGCCATGGCCTTTTTTCCAGTTGTGGCTCACTGGCTTGTTTCCCCTTACTCCATTGCTTATGCGGAGCATCATGCACAACGGCAGAAGGTTCCATTTTTAAAGTCTTTGGTATGACTCAACCTAGGAATCGAACCCGGGCCTCCCGCGTGAAGAATATATGCAGTAAGCCTATTTACAGCACACAACATAACCACACACACTACTAAGACACAATGCATGCTTGCCCTTAAAAAGCAGAGACATGTGATCATGTAAGATTGGTGAAACACCTCCCAAATATGATGTAACATAACCTACAAGTTTAAGCCATCTATTGGCAAAGTGATTTACACTGCCCTCCACAAGTATGTTTCACAAGCACCTGGGTTCAAATCCCCCTCAGAGTACACATTTTCTTCTGGCTCCAACCCACTTGGCATGGTTTGTCATTAAAACTGTTTGCCTCGCTGATGATGTGGGTAGCAATTCTGGGTGACCCCCCCCCCCCTCTGACTGTCCAGTTAACTAGTCAATTTGCTTTTGGGTTGTGCATGTGTATCTCACTGGGGCCCTGATGAAAAAATGCTTTACAATTATGAAAGGTGATCAATTCCAAAAATGCAGTTGGCTTTTTAACTGGTCTGCCTGGAGGTGCATTGTCTTAGTCTGCTGTTGTCAGACAGGTATCTAATTTTAATAGCAACCTTTTATCAAGTGAGATGAAATCTGCAGGGCCTTGTTAAAAACCTACATACTAGAGGTTTTTGAATCCATGCAGTTGTGAAACAAGTTCCTGCACAGCAGTTCAAACCACCCTGGCAGCTGTGTTCCCAATAAATAAGATACTGTAACAGGAGAAACAATGCAGTATACCTTCACCAATTTTTTAAGAAGAAAAAATTTTGCAAACCTATATAAGTACATATATGACAGATAAGTTGTTTCACCTATTCACAACTTTTGATATATCATTCCTCCTCAAAAGAAAATAGTACACACAGGCCTTCATTTTAAGATAATATCACAATTGTCCACTGAACGTGTCTGCATTTTTGGCTGTCTGAAAAAGAATCAAGTGCCTGAAAGTAAATTTCAAAATTGCTCTGGGTTCCTTCTGCTTTTTTCTTTAGTAAAATTCAGTTGTCTGACGGAAAACTACCCTGCAATTATTGCCTGTCCATCATGAATTTTGGTTGTAACAGGCAACTGGACAACTTGTAAAATGGAGCCCTGACATGTCAAATTGCGATGGTTTTACGCAGAGCATTTTTCAATTAATCTGTCATCTGTTTTAAATGTTTCATCTACTCCATTTACTGCTGCACATGTGTAGAAATGGCATAATAATTGTACAAAGCACTCCAGGGACAACTTAAAGGGTAATGAATGTTTTCTTCTAAGAATTTTTGGCAAGCACTCCCATTATCTTTCAAACATATATATATAAAAAAAAACATTGGATACAAAATTAATATCCCATAAGCTTGAAGAGTGTTTCCCATCAACAGAATGGCTGTTTTCAACCAAATTTCCGATACACCATTTACACACGAGGATTTCTATGCAACTTTCAGAAAAAAAAAACTGCCTGAAACGCTACTTGATCACAGTCAGAATTTCTCCACATTTGGTAATATTCTGTAACTGCTTGTATTTGACTGTTAAACATTTCCAAAATACATTGAAATTTTGTTAGAACCTTTCTTTTAGTAGCTATCACTTACCAGAAATGCCCTTCTCTGTAAAGATAAGATCTGGTTTAAATTGGATGATATCCTCACAAATCCTCTGTATATACTCCTCTTCCATCTGGAGGATGCGAGCAAAGTCCTGCTCCTGGTTGATCTCCAAGTTTGTCTGTAAAGACAACCAAGTCTCAATGCTTTAGAAACATTCGGGTTCTGTCACATTATTGGCATGCATGTGTAATCTTACATACAACAGACAAGCCATTATGCTTTGCAAGCACAACACAGGGAATGATAATTTGACAATCTTTGGACCATGAAAATCGTGATGCTCACCTGGCTCTCTCCTTTCTTGTACTCTAAAGAGCAATCCAAGAGAAGTATCTTTGGATTTTCAATCCTTCTCCTCATTTTAGGATGGGTAACGTCTTTATTGAGCATCACACCAGTGAGTACCTTGGAATCTTCAATGATACCTCCTGGGACCTGAGAGGGCAGATCAAGGAATAGTTACTACCCATTTAAGGTCACTACTTCCAGTCTCTTACAAATCATCAATATTTATGAGATGATGTTACTAAATCAACTTGAGCACAAAACTGTTTTCCTGTAGAGATAGATTGATTTTGACCCTACTTGATTTCACTTAAAAAGAACCTCAGGATAATACCAAATCTCATTCATAAACATGACTGGTCATGAATAATTCATCATCTATAGGCACCAAATCCTCACATTTTGTTTTGTAAGGTGTCACATTCTTGTCTCCAGACATCGCATATCATGCATGATATTCTGTCACAAGGTTTGTGTTACGAGGAGACATGAAATAAGATTACGGTTAGAAGTCTTGTGACTTCATATCATACATGATATCATGTGTGGATTGGGGGTGTGAGGTAACGAATGTTGTATAACATCTTCATCCTGCACTGAAACAACTCAAAATCCTCCAACTTGTGACCACAGTATCCTTTCACTCCTTTTCTTTGCCCTAGCTCTTTCATTAAGTGGTTTCACATGTTACATGACACTTAAAGCTAGAAGTTTTTATCAGAATACACCCATTAAGCAGGTGGAAGGAGAAAGGTATAGCAGAAATGACGAAAGACAATCTTGATAGCTGTAACAAGATTCAGAGATCTCCTCTTGAAGCCCCAAAACATGACACTCAAGGGGATGACAATTACGTCAAATTCTGGTGGAAAATACGAAGCATTTCAGATTTCTTGGAAGGAATCAATTCTCCCATTTGTAAACATTTGTCAAAAAGTCTGGTGACATAATACTGTTTGTGCTGTTCTGGACCCATACCATTTCAGGGAAATATTTGTTTATGATTTACAGGCTAGAAATGTTATATTAATAATTGTATAATAAATATTTCTCCATTGTTTAACTGCCAAATTTCTCTGAATTATTAGAAATTATTAGACAAGTTTTCACCCAAATTTCTCTCAATCATTTGACATGTTTTCACCCAAATTTCTCTGAAATATTATTAGACATGTTTTCACTAGAATTTCTCTTAATTATTAGGAACGTTTTCATTCTAATTTTTTTACATGTTTTCACCCGAATTTCTCTCAATTACTAGATATGTTTTCACCCAAATATCTCTGAATTATCAGACCTTTTCACCCAAATTTCTCTCAATCATTTGCCGTTTGCACCAGATTTCTCTGGATTGTTAGATGTCATGTTTTCACCCAAATTTCCCAATTATATCACGTTTTCACCCTAATTTCTCTCAATTATTGGACATGTTTTCACCCAAATCAATAATTAAACATATTTTCACTTTAATTACCATAAAAGTAAAGAGAACAGAAAGGGTAAAACTTTGCACAAGCGATTTGTCTTTCACCCTGATTCCTCCTTAAACCCCTCATACTACTGCACATACATGACTTACCTTCTCTACTTTTGCATAACGTTTAATGTCTATTTCCTTTCTACCATTTTCTTCTAAAGAAACTGTTTTCACTGCATCATATGCTATTTGACAGGCCAAATCACCCCTAAAAGAAAGAGAATAGGAGAGTTAAAGATTATTTAAATAGGTTGCAAGAGTGCCTAGGTCACCTTACTGTTTCCTGTCAACCATGTGCTATAGGGCAAACATACATAGGCTTCAGACTAGGGATGCACCGGATCCAAATTTTTGGTTCCGGCCAGAACTGGATTTTGCTGGATAGTATTTCAAATCCGGCCAGATTTTATCCGGCCAGAACCGGATTTTTTCACTTGTAAAGAGAAACATTAAAAAATAGCACTGTGGGTGGGGGGGGGTGGGGGTGTCAAGGCAGAGGAGCGGTGGTTGACTTCATGATAGTGTTACAGTGGGTCCAACTTTGACCAACAAACAGAGCAAAGCATGAATCAGAAAATCCTAACTACCTAACTTACCTAACCTAACTTAATCATCCTTTGAAATGATTACTCCATTCTTCCACCTACTTCTTTAACTACACCCATGTTTAGAATTTTTAAGAGTCTGAGAATTCGAGTTCTTGCCAGACGAAATTAAGTGCAGGCCAATAAAGCGTCTAAATACAGCCTTCGACATTGAAACTTTTGAAAAGAAAGTATCCAGATGCAAAGTTGAAAGGTGACTAACAGCAAGAGTCCAGTTGGCTGTCTGAATTTGCATGGGAAACCAACCGTTTTGTCATTATGTCCCATTCAAACTTTTCCATGTCCATATGTTTTGTCCTTTCAATTGTATGCAAGAAGGCAAAGTACAAATTCACACTCAGTACCAGTCTGGCAATGGGGGTCATAGTTGCTCCAGCTTAGTGCAGAATGGAATAGCTAGAAAGCTGTTAGGAATGTATGTTTACTTTGACAATACTTCTTCGTTTTCTTGTTCACCTCTAACTAACCAAAATGAATATGCTCCAAATTGTCATGTTTTATGATGCTCTGTTTCAAATTTCACCTTATTGACATAGTTACAAGAAATCATCATGAAGCAAGGACAGTCTTGCATTTCAAAACAATTGTGCCTGTTGTATTTTTTTTTTTTTTATTTTCACTGAAATGACTTCTAAAATGTTACTTTCTCACTATCATAATCCTTTTTGGTAACCATTTGAGGGAGAAGCAAAATCCAAACTTGTAGACTGATGTGACAAAATAGCAAAACATTACAACTAAACAATATCCTTGACAATTTTTTGCTTTAGAGAAGATATTGTTACATCTTAGGTGCACGACGCTCCCATTTACACGAACAATCACAGAGCCACATTTTGAACATTTGTAAAATGCTTTAATCATCTGTGCTAGGGAGTTTTATTATTTTTCTTTTTGAGTACTCAGCCTTGTGAAGTTTCTGCCTAAAGTTTTTACTTTTAAAAATGTACATTTTGAGTAAAGAAGAGCCACACCATGTTTATCCACTTGATCTTCATGATAATTAGAGAAGTTTCATGATCCTTAAAAAAGGAGTAATAAACACTGGGAGTGAAAAAATAATACAAAACAAATCATTAATCACCATTTGTTGATGAACTTGGTTCCAACACAACTCTTTAGTATCTTCATCATCTCACTTCTGTTGTTGATGTCCACTTTGACACTGCCATTGAAAGATGAAAGAATAATGGAACAGTCATATTAAAACATATTTAGACACTTTCTTAAGCAGAAAGAAATTTCTATCAAGGATGCAAAGATTTGCTGTAGAACATCACTTATTGACAGTTTATGGAAAAAAAACATAACTTAAAGCAAATGCAGAAGGTGCTGATTATGAAAAGAATTCTTAGTACAATATTCTAGAAATTACAAATACACAAACACACTACAAGCACAGTTCCAATATCATCTTGTGAAACATCAAAAGGCAAGATACTTTTTTGCTTTAGGAGTCTGTGGTTAGTATACCTTACTTTTTTTTTTTTTCACAGCCCTGAATATCTCATTCAAATTTAACAACCACTCCCGAGACTTTTGTGCAGATCCTGGTAACACTGTAGGAAAGTAAACCTGGAGTTGCACTCACAGATGCATAAAGGATCAACACAGCCACCTAAAATATCTCATGAAGGCAAATATGTTTAAGAATTGCAACATTTACATCATATTCAGTTGTAAAATATGTTTCTGGATCTACTTTGAACCAGAAATAACACAGGGCACATGTTTTTGTTGCTGTTGTTCTGAGCCAGATAGTCTTTTTATTGCTGGAGGGACAAGACCTGCACCCATCGCTGCTGTTCCATTCCTGAAAGCTGTGCCATTGGATAATATACACTAACAAAGAACAGACAACATAGGACAAGGGTGTGCAACCTGCTGCCCACGGTCCATGTGCGGCCCTGGGCCTCCTGTTCGGCTCGCAAAACAATTTCGATTTGCCCCATTTCTGGCCTCAAGCGTCTTGTCATTTGACCTCAACTGAAAACAAAGAAACGATCACTCCCTTCGATGTAAAGTGGAGATTCTTGATAGAATATGATGAATCTCATGACGTAATCATTACGCTGTAATGCTGGTATGTTACCATTAACCATTCCATTAATTTAGAAAACTAAAAAGAATTTACCTGAAAAACACATTTTAAATATGAATTAACATTGTTGTCGACATAACAGAGATGTAACCACACGGGGGGAGTTTCACCAACAATGAGTAAGCTCATACTACAATATTATTGGGGAGCTTATGTGGGTCTACCTAAATGGGCACTTCGGTCACTCTTATAGGGGAGGGTTGGGGACAGGGTGAGGGTGATAGGTTACCTTCATTTACATCTCTGTTCCATTGCAGGCCCCCATATGGTTACAGCAACACGATTTGGCCTGGTGTTTGAAATGGTTGTACACCCCTGATATAGGACAATCCACTGCCATCTTTAGCTGAGGGATGCTACACAGCAAGACTTTTTTTTCTGTTTTCTTTGATTTTTTTTTCATGTATTTTCTTACTTTTTAATGGCAATTTAACTGACTTGTTCTGATCTGTAGGTCACACAAACATGAAATCAGTAATACCTTTCACAACAACAAAAGCTTTCACCAAACCATTTAAAACTTCCCAACAAGGAAAAGTTGACAACTATTGTGTTTGGTGCAGTTCTACTACAACATGTGAAACACTATGTCTAGGCTGTCCTTTTACATTCATTATGCTATAGCCTTCCTATTAATGCAGGCCTTGAATTTTGAGGCGCGCAAGTGTGATTTTTTGCACATCTAAATAAAGAATGGGAACTCAGGTAAATCTTTTAAAGTTTAATAAAACAGCACACCTACCACACTCCTTAATTTCCTGAGGATTGTGATTTGTAGCACACCTGGAAAATCTTAAACTCAAGGCCTGTCAATGTAACCTATCTCTCAATAAATAAAACAAAATGCAGTGCAAGACATGACGACAAGAAAGGATGATGCATTAAAACATCATTGTCAGAATCCAGCTAAGCATATATTCATAAGAAAAGGGGCACAAACCAAAAACTGGATTTTTACTGATTTTGTTGGACTTTGTTTTAAATTTGGTAAACCCTTCAGTACGTGTTAGATCTATTTTTCTACCAGCATTACCTGAATTTTTCCTTCATAATTGCCAGCATATCTTCCATGGCCTGCTGATAGGCACTGATAATTAGCGTGGGGTGCATCTGCTGCTCCAGGAAGGGCTCTGCTACTGACATCATTTCACCAGCTGATGGGAAATAGGAAATCATAAACTATATCATATATGAAATCAAAACCTTTTCATGACAGAGCTGATGGATCCAGCTCCCACCTACAAACAAAGACTTTCTTTAGTGTGAACAATGTTTTCAAAGAGGGCTGACAGTCAACATAGCCTTTCTGTAATGTCATATACTGGAAAACCACAAAGTCTGTTTGAACTTTCACCTACATTTGCCCGAAAAACATATTAAAACTTGCTGTCACAGGATGATGGTCATCTTAAATATTACAAAACCTCTCTCAAAGCTTAGCACATCTTTTTAAGTTTAAACTTCTGCAAGGATCATTCTACTCTTATGACAGGTTTGCTCTTTAAGGTTACTCCATGGTATGAATATAGCTTTCTCACCCAGTTGTCTTGTGACAACCTAGACAGTAAAGTTTGGTAATATGAATGTTCTGAACCACTAACATACATTGTTAACATTGAAAACAGTGAGATAATTCCTGATTTTACTTTGGTATGAAACATTAAGCTTGCAGTTCCTAGAACTTGCTACAATGACTTTTCTCCAAGATTTAAGCTTGTGTAACAATGACAATTGTGGTTAAAAGAAGGGTTACACCAAAAATTTACTTTTCATATGTGAAAGAGGAACTAAATCTATGCATTTTTCATTCAAATCGGACATGTATTACTCGAAATATCAGCAAAAGAAGTTACTGCATTTGTGACCCAAAGTGAGCTTG
>WURT03132811.1:0-11450 GCA_009936505.3 Holothuria glaberrima | reverse complement strand
ATTCACATTCTTTTTCTTTATTTTGCAAAAAGTGAAAAATTTCTTAGAGTGGCCTTGTTAGGTCGTGCCATCATATAAGTACATGTATATGTGTCTACATGGCCAATGCTTATTGAAGAGTGACGACAGTAGCCACAAAGATTTCCATACACTTGTCATGAACAAGCCTGGAAATCACTTAGAAGACTGTCGTCATGATACTGTATGTATTAAAGTGTTGTACACATGTACATGTACTAATAGTAATATATATGTGAAATGCAATAAATTTACGTAGCCTACTGTACTTCCAAAAGCATCATTAACATAAATGCCTGTCTTTTCTGATTTTAACCACCCTATCAGCAATTATTGTCAGTGGGCTCTGGTGAGTTACAGTCCAGTAGAAGTACTAGCCTAGTATTACTAGCCTAGGCCTAGTAATAGTATAAGTTACAAATAATGAATGTTTATGAGTGCTATAGCATAAATAATTTCATGAGTTGAAAGACTGAATAGAACGTGCAATCTTTCAACGAATGAAATAATTCATACTATCGCACAAATGGAAAACATGCATTATTCGTTTTATAGCCTGTAGGCCCAACACTTAACTTCCTAAATCATAGATTTTGGTCAAAATTTGATCGTACGTACATTACTCCCATGGCTGACGTCACCGCCATGGGTTAGTATACACTAACCAACAACCGTGGGATAGTACCAAATAACCCATGGCATGTGGCACCAATCCTCCAGTCAGATGTAGAGGAATTAATAAGGTGTTGTATAATACAGTAGGGCTATGTCAGTAGAAAGCAGTAGTATTAGTACTAGAGCTGTCATACTGCGTGTATTAATGCCTAACGTAGGCTAGCCTAGCCCAGCGGGGTGTGATTTTACTTTTAGTTGAAACTAGAGTTAGGCTACGCCCTACACCGAAATTAAACCTGTTATTTACTGTTTTGTGGACATGCAGAACCCTCAACAATACGAGCGATTTCGTATAATTAAGTTTAAAGCACCGCAAGGTCATCAAAGTTAGGAGTACTCACTGAATGGAAGTCTAAAATGATTTTGATCAAAGTTCCGTCTAATTTCTGGAAGTCAACAGTAATAACATCTTGTGTCGTATCAGCTTTTATTGTCTCTTGTATTAGGTCTCCTCCTGCATTTTTAACATTAACAACTAACTGTGTTTGTCCACAAACAATAAAAGCATTCAAAACGTAGAAAACTGTAACCAAATTAAATAAATGAGGCCTTCTAAAAAGGCCAACATTCCCTGTCCGGACCAAGAGTAACCTTTCAGCAGCGGCCATCTTTACTTGCGTAGTATATAGATCCTAGGCTGAGTAGGTGTATGGTATTGGCTTGTTGTGATAAGGATACTTGTTGTAGCGGCTCAGTAAATTCGCTACGCAGGCTACCCTTAAAATCAAGGTCATGTTAATGAATGCCCAATATTCGTCAGTACAATGAATGCCCGTATCGTGTTATTAACTGATTGCCCAATGAATGAATGTCCGGTCGTTAATGTTGGTCGCAGCCTGACGGAAAGGAATAGTTACTAAAACGTTTCTTTACGGTAAATCCTAATTCAATTAAGAATGAGTCTGCTCTTTCAGACTGGGATCAAATTTATTCTAAAAAATCTCGCCAAGTTTGCAATCATTTTCATCATGAATTCTTTCAGCTAATTAATTCACCTGTTAACGTACTTAAAGCTGGTGGCACACTGAGTTTTCTCGCTGCCTTCACAAGTTTATATATTTTTCTCTCTTTTTCTCTTTCTTCTCATTTTGCCATTTTTGTAAACTTGTACCATATATATGTAAATGTTCGATTATGTTTTTGACTCTCATACCTCAAGTGAGGTAAACAGAGAATAAACTGAACTGTAACTGACCCTTTTGCGTTATCATGAACCAGGGCCTTTTTTAAGAATTTTTTAGTGGGGGATGTTACGAAAGGGACCATTTTTCACGCTGCGCGCAAAACCAGGCGTGAAGCGCGAGGTTAGCAGGTGGAGTCTAGGGGAAAAGCCCCTGTGGGGGTCCAGCGGGCAAAGCCCCGGAAGCTCTGAGGTTAAAGCATGTTTCTGAGTGAAAAATACACTCTCAGGGTAGGTACTTTTGGTCCATCAAATGCAAAAGTGCCGAATAATTTTAGTGTATAAGGCTATTCCTCTACCAGGCCACCATAATATTAAGTGGTTGGAGTCCAGGGCCTGCTTTAGGGCCCCTGGTGGGAGTCCAGGGAGCGAAGCCCCGGGAGCTCAGACGTTTTAGCATATTTCTGGATGAAAAATTAAAGTCTCAGTAAAGATATATTTTGGTTTAAAATGCATCCTCCTAAACAAATACTCCAAATAATTTTAAAACATTAGGCTATTCCTACTGTAAGGCTACTATATGTTAGCTGAGTGGGGGCATCTGAGAGCCGGGGCAAAGGCTCTGACTGGGAGCACATTCCCCTAATGCAATCCTTGGTGCCGCCACTGAGATTAAGCGGAAGGTCACCATTGAACGGCATGTACTCTACGAAGGATTTTTTCAGAAAAATGACTGTCTAGATTGCCAGATGTTGCACTTTACATGGCTTATAAGTAATTTACCACCTTAAATTCCTCATCCTTATCTTTCTGAGTGAACTTTCAGGACTGTCTTCTAGCCTGTCTAGATAAAATTGGTCAATTTTCAACATTTGAAAACAAAATTTCCCCTAAAGGGACCATACTGGAGGGCCAAATGAGCTGACTGGGGGGGGGGCTGTGCATGGGACTGGGGGCCATGCCCCCAGTATGTATGTTAAAAAAGGCCCTGTCATGAACTTATGGACGGCGGGCAAAATGATTTAAAGAAAATGGATGCATGGCAAGCTGGTAATTTGGGTTTAGATAGAAGAAAACTGTTCACAAAATTGGAAGGGTCAGGACCGTAACCTGGGCGAAATCTCTATAGGGGCAGTTCAAGACATGCTATCTATAGGCACCCGAAGGAGCATCAATTTAGGTTACTATGGTTAAGGTACCAAAATTTAATAAAGCGCACAATACTGGAAACACACTCAAAGGCGCTGTACAAAGAAATACAAAAGTCGATTCAGAGAGTTGCTATATATTTGACAACTCCCTGGTCAAATTTTCTAAATTAGTGGCGTGCCATACAAAATTTCTAACACCCGCGGATCGATCTTTCCTTTTTTCACTTGCGCTGAGTGACATCCTTGCTGCAGTGAGAGGATACATATAAGGCCCGGCTAACAGTGGTATAGTCGAGACCGGCATATCCGAGACCGAAACTAGAGGGTTTCGAGACCGAGACCAGGAACAGAACTTCGAAACCGAGACCGAGATCAACAAGGTCCGAGGCGGAGACAGAGACCAATTAAGACCGAATGTGTATATTGTATAGGAAAAAGAAACAAACTGTCCAACTTTTTGTATAATTGTTTTTACTTACGACCTGTCGCACCCCGTGCAAGAGTGCATCACCTCCTTAATATGTTTTCTGTTATAATATGCCAACTGAAACATAGTTAACATAATTAATAACATAATCATGTATTTTTCTAATGTGACCCTTCTCTTTAAATCAGTAAGTGTTACAAGCCTAGTGTTCAGTGCTGATGAACTATGGTGCCAATTAATGAACTGGACACATGGTGCTGCAATCTCTCCGAGATCCGCGTTGGCACTGTGCAACTAAAAATTGCAATCGGCTGAATGTTTCCTGTCAAAAGATTTGGCATCATCCACACACTCTTTTTGATCTTTGTAACCAAGCTTGATTGATGTAGAATTACCTGACATTTTGTTTTTGAGCCTGAGATAGTGTTGCAGACAGTGATAACTATGCAGGGCTATCATATAATATTATACAGTTAGCATTGTCTAATATTTAGGCCTAGAGTCATAGTCTTCAGAAGTTGCCAGCTGAGACAGCCAGATAGCTGTAGTACACACGATGCAGAGTTGCTGACTCGAGTCAATGACTTGCGACTCGAGTCCCATTTTTTTATTCATGTGATTTGACTTTGACTTGAAGTGAACTTGATTTGCGACTTGACTTGACTCACTTGAGGAGTATGAAAAATGAGTGACTCGTGATTTGACTTAATTGCAGAGACTTGTGACTGGTATTAGTAGTAGTATCAATAGCGCACATAAACTGTTCGTGTAGCCTACACGTATTATACCATATTCAGTTCCGTGAAAAATCGAATGACACGCCACGCAAAGTACTGGTTCAACGGTTCCGATGCAATAGCACTAGCATGGAGAATTACGAGTAATTACCCTATCCTTTCGGTTTCTTGAATAAATATGTGTGTTCTATTACCCATAATTTGTTGCTCAAAAAGCCTCAGGGATTCGTCTGCTGTACTTCAATGCAGTGGCGGGAATAGGGGGCAATGCCCCCAGAATTTTGCAACACATTTTCCCACCACACCCCCAATAATTTCAAGCGATTTGTTAAAAAAGACAAAGAAAAACAGGAATAGTTTTCTTTGACAGAAAAAATACATTTACATTATATACAAAGTTTAATTAACTTATAAGATCAGCTTGACAATTAACCAATTCGGCCAACTGGCAGGTATGAACCCAACTGAATACGATAACAAGAAATGATGGCGCCCTGGTCTAATTGGTCAAAGCATAGCGTAATCGCATGCACGCGGTACCAACATATATGTACCATAGTCATGTACAATGCAAATTGTACATACCGCTGCACTGCATGGGCTTCGATGAGCACAGTAAGTGCATAAAAAGTGTCGGGAGAAACATATAGATTTGCTTTGGTTGCCCCCTTGAGAAAAGCCTTCCCCCATAACAAAGAAAGTCTGGCTACGCCACTGCTTCAATGCCAAGACTGCCATTCATCATGTGTGGCGCGAGTCCGGGAAGTTATCCTAATTCATGCGATTTCACAAAACATGACTGGTGATCGACTTCGGAAAAAATGACTTGCGACATGACTTGAAGAAAATGAAGTAACTTGTGACTCGACTTGACTTGACCGAAAAAATGACTTGTGACTTGACTTAACTTGAAGAAAAATGACTTGTCAACAACTCTGGTATCATGTCTGATCATGATGGCCAAATGTTTTGCATTTGCACTTTTTCCCATCTAGGAAAGAATCCTGGTCGATAACTTAAGATATTTAAATATGTAGTGCAGTACTTGACTGCCACTGTTCAGGTTATATTGAGTAACATGACCTGTGTGCTATTGTGTGCTATTTTGTACTATATACTATCCCCATTGACCAAGTTAAAGACCCACTCCCTTGCTCACAGAAGAAAGTTCAACCCATAACAGATGTAGTGTATGGACTCACTGGGTGAATGATTTTTTTCTCAAAGAATTTTTTTTTTCAATGTAAATGAACTAAAAATTATTTTGAAAGAAATGAGTTTATTTAAAAGAACTAAAAAACAACTTGACAAGTTTTTTTGACCAGTCTCGAAGCGAGATCGGAAAAATTTCCGAGACCGCAAGGCCTAGACTGAGACCACAGGATGTCGAGACCGAGACCGAGACCGGGAAAACCGGTCTCGAGCAGTGGCATTCGCCGGGGGTGGGGGCAGGTTCCCCCAAAGATTAGCTGTGCCCCTCCGTTGCCCCCAGTGAGATTTTGGGTATGAAAAAAATTATGCACAAGCACACCATTTACGCATATGTTGATAGGAAAAAGAGGACCCGCTATCACTTAATCACTCAAACATACGACTACAATTAAAAATGTTCTCAAAACTACAATTTTGGGCGCATCTATTTGTTAAACTGTATAGCTGACAGCCTTATTGGGAGATGCTATTGTTTCAATCATTTACTCTCAAAATCTATGAGACTACTGGGGCCTTAAGTCCTCTTCCTTTAATACAATTCCCACATCGATTATCTCTTAGCCAGATCTTATGTTCGAAAACTGTAAAAAAATTGCGACTTTCGTTGCCTTTTTCAACGCGTATTCAATAAAGCTCAATGCAAATATTCAGAACATGATTCACTGTCCTTATTCACTCACCCCCATCATTAAATCGTTAGTGCGAGGAAGGCTAACACAATGGTCAAATTGTGATTTATATTTTTGTGGCCTACGAGTTGCGTACACGGGGGAGACCATAGAGCAATTCCCCCTCACTGTTGCCAATTTTTTTTTTTTTCCCCTAAAAATAGGTAAATTTTTAACACAAATTTTACTTCAAAAGGTAGCAAATGTGGTACCAGATTGCATGTAAGGACACCCAATTTTCAAAAATGTTCACCCCTCCCCTTAGACCCCTCACCCAGGCCGGCGATATCACAACATACTGCATTTAAGTGTGCCCTCCAGTGGACCACTTGGCCCCCAGTGCCCCCACTTCGAAAAGTCTAGCGACGCCACTGGTCTCGAGACCGGTCTTGAGTACTACATCACTGCCGGCTAATGTGCAATATTGTGCTATCGTTGGCAAATCTTTGAACTGATTATATCTTTGCAAATTGCCATTATTTAGTGATATTCTTTTCATTTTTTGGCTGGGCTTCTTATTTCTTTTGGCTGGGCGTAAGTCGAGAGGTGCTGTCTATAAGAAGGGGATGACGCTCTTTACTATTTGAGAAACTTTAATCTTTGTGAGGTAGCTTGGATGCAGAATGGTGCCATCTTTGGTAAAACTTCGTAAAGCGTTGAATTTGATTATACCTTTAGGAATCTTAATTTTTTAACGACTTTTTCTATTTTGGAAGGGTATAATTGAAGGGGATATTGCCTTAGGGGAAGGATGGCGCCTCTTCTCTTTGAAAAATTTTTCTTGTTCTAAGTTTTTTCTAGATCCAAAATGGTGTTATCTTTGGTAAAGCTTGGCCTGAAACATGATCTGAAATTTTAAATATTCACGGAATTACAAGTCTTCTGTGGTATGGTACCCTTAAACGTTGGTCCGTTTCGTGGCCTCTGGACCCTTCTAGAAAATCTCAACGGGTTCAAGCTAACCCTCATATGAAAGTTCACGAGTAGGCCTTTCATAATGATTTCTAAATTGTGAACCATGACCGTTGAGATTTTGAACTAGGAGAGTTTGTATAAATCCATTCGTAGGCCGAGCCTAATCACCTTCCAAACATTATTCTTGAGATTCGTTGTACTCGATCGAGTGACGTGACTTGGACCAGTCGAGTCGCTAGTTTGTGACTATTGTGAGTTATGTGACTTGACTTGATTTGACTTGCAAATATACTAGCAAAGATTTGCTACTTGACTTGAACTTGCATAAACTGAATTGTTACAAACGCGATTAGCGGCCCTCGACGTGCGCCAAAATGGCCCGAGCCAGATTCGAGGAACCCAAAATTTTAACAAGAAAACAGGGTTTTGAACGAAGTCCTGGCTAGGAACCTAAAGTAATAAGGCCTGCAGCCCAAAACAGTTGCGAACCACTGGGCATTCGATATAATGACTATCGCTAGCTGCATGGTCAACTTAAAGGCAATAGGCAGTCGCCCCAAAATTTGCTTTGAAAAATCAGCAAACTCTTGCAAATCCCCTCTAATTGCATTGCAAACACCTCTGCAGACGTTTTGAACATAACTATTACAAACAATGTGTAAAGCAAGAAATTCTCCTCGAATTTCACAATTCACTAGCAAAAATATTGTCACATGGTCAAAAAAGGTCATTCATGAACTAGGGTGACGGGGCATACTAACTCTGATTGGGGTGACCGTGACTTAATCTCTCCTTCAAAGTAAAAAGGTCCGCAGCCCGAAACAGTTGAGAACCACTGGGCATTCGATAGTATGAATATCGTTAGCTGCATGGTCAACTTAAAGTCACGTTGCACTTTAGTGTCTACTTCCATCACACTTTACGTTCCCATCCGAGGAATTGAAATCAGTGTAAAATGACATAGCTAGAGCTGCACCTGCAACCATGGTCCCTGTAGCATATTGGTATATGATCGCACTACATCAAAGAGACAGTGTTGCGGCACACTTAAAAACTAAAATACTATTACCTGCATGTTACCATATTGTCCGGGTACATTTTGACAGTACAGAGCCACTTTGAAATATGCTTTGTGCACCCCCATCTCCAAAAATTCAACAAAATGTAGAAAATGCAGATGCAGCATGGCACTGGGGAAATTGGCTGAAACTTACCGCCTATGACACACACTCGGCA
Organism: Holothuria glaberrima; assembly: GCA_009936505.3. Lineage (NCBI taxonomy): Eukaryota > Metazoa > Echinodermata > Holothuroidea > Aspidochirotida > Holothuriidae > Holothuria > Holothuria glaberrima. The sequence goes on along the minus strand of WURT03132811.1, from coordinate 3,291 downwards.
TACCGTATTCATGGGAAAACTAAATATGTTAACTTCCAGTTTTTACATTGGCTACATGCCCCATTGACTACTTTTGTGCAACCTGTTTCTCATCAGTACTTTCAGGAAAAACAACAGTGGCACAATCTCCTTTGAGTATATGTGCTCTAAATTGACATAAAACATAAAAAACCTTTTCTGTGAAAAGGATATCTGAACATTCGGGCCATTGGATAGGCCTACATGGTAAATTGAAAATTCATATAGTCCATGAGGAGCAGCGAGGGCATTTTTCATATTTCAGTAAAGGGCGCATTTTACCATTTTCGGAACAGCTGAAGGAACATGCCCCAGTGCCCCTCCGGTGTATGTCCTGGTCCAGCAAGTTACGGAATCAGGCAGAAAATTTTCACATGGGCCCAACGTTAGTGAAGACTTTTTAGGAAGACGAGAAGTACGGTGTGTACAGAAACCTCACATCGATTTTATGTCCATTTTAATAGATGATGGAAGTTGAAGGGGGCGGGGAAATGCCTGATTGTTCCTTAAATCTTGAGGTAAAGGATTTCTTAATAAAGTATTATAACCTACATTTCACTCATTGCTAAGTGGGACATAACTTTTGTTTAAAACAAGTTTGATATTAATATCATTTCTTTGATCGTGTAAAATTAAGAAAGAATCATAATTATCATTCCTGACTTGTGGGGGTTTAGAGGTGAAACGATGAGCCTGGAGGCCCCGGGCTTCTGGACCCAAAGCCCCCCCTCCCCACCATCAGGAGGTTCAGTATCGCCGCCAGCGGTTGGTGATGGGGGCACTATAGAAGATGGTGCTTTAAGCCCACCCCAGATGTATCTAGCCAGACTTCCCCACCATCAGGAGGTTCAGTATCGCCGCCAGAGGTTGGTGATGGGGGCACTATAGAAGATGGTGCTTTAAGCCCACTCCAGATGTATCTAGCCAGAAAGTCGGAAATGTTCATATTCGATAAATTTTTGTGAATGTAAGATGGCTTAGATGAAATATGGTGCTATTTTTAACAAATTTCCGAGCTGATTATAAGTTGGGAAATATCACAATTATGTAAATTCTTACTTTTGGCTGCTGTAAAGGAAACGTGTGGTGTCTAAGTGGAGGGGTAACAACTCCCCTTGAAAAATCTTGTTTAAGGTGACTTAGATGCAAAATGCAGATCTTAGGGAAATCTCAATCAATTATACATGCAAAGAAGTTATCATTATTAAGTGATATTTTGGCGGTGGCATGGCACTTGTTATAAAAAAAATGTGTAACGACAAATACAAACCACGAATGGTTGCGTATATGTTACTCATGATACTACATTGCTCTGAGATTCTCTACTGATCAGTAGCGTAACGTAAGGGGGAAGGGGCGGTCTCCCCCCCCACTTGTAGTACTGGGATGGTCTGTCGGTACATTTGCTGATCTTGTCGGTACATCCGCCGACTGTGGAACTTAATAGGCACATTGTATATTTAATATGCTCAGAAAGTATTCCACATGGCTCTCTATCAGGCCCGTATAGGCACTAAGTTCTGTAAAAATTTTTCTATAACTTCAAAAAATTTCCGTGCGCTACGCGCTCTTTCATCTTCATTTCTGTCTAGCTGTAACGAGCGTCATTTCCAACATACGGATTTATTCAACGTTAAAGGTTCCACAAATATTGTAGTCGTGATTCAATAGGAACACGAAAATGAGACGACTTTGAAAAATTCTAACATCTTTTCCCTATCTTTTGGAGATTCTTCAACCTGACCATCGTGGCAAATATATGGTGTAAGGAAAAAGAAATTTTTTAGTTTCGTCTGGGAGCCTAAATGGGTAAGAAGAAAAATGTACTCCACGAAGAAGGCCATGCAATCGCACCATCAAATTTCTTGGTTTGCTCTTAAGAAGGGCAGATTTTTTAATAAAAACCCACACTTTTTCAACTTTTCCTAATGAAAACAAAAATATGAAATATATCCCCAATTTTCATAGTTTTAGGCCAGATGTCCCCCACTTCCAAAATTAAATCGACGCCCCTGGTTATTGATATTTTGTAGTTTTATGAATTATGAATGTATGAGAAAATAATGCAAGATTTGGGGTGGATGGGGGAAGGGGGTCACGGGTGCGTGATGAGTTTTTAAGTGATACCCCTTTGACAAAATGTCGGTACATTGACTATATGCTGTCAGTACATTTACCTTATTTTCATCCCTGCCCCCCCCCCACTTCTGTCACCCCAGCTACTGCTTCTGATGCGGGGTCCCAAATGTAACAAGAGATGGATTGTGTACGGTGGGAAATGCGCACGAAGTGCGCCGAAATTCTGCATTGAAAATCGTTCCCATAACAAAATTTGCGTACAGACTTTGCACTGAGACACTTTAAATTCCTAACAAAATGCATCAGCGAATCTTCCCCTGAATTCAACTACTTTGCATCCTTGCAATAGGGCCTGCTCCTCCATAATGACCCCAATGCACAAGAACAATTGGCGTAATTGTAGAACCTTCATTATCTGATTATTGTATAATGCGAATATGTTTGAGACGGTATTGATGGTAACCACAGCCATGCGGTGACGCTGCACGCGCGCAAAATTTAATACTTACAAGTATATGCGAGTATTTTGATAGTTTGAGAAGGACTTGTGATGAAAAAAAAAAAAACAATGATGAAAAAAAAAACAATGATTAAAATAGATTCGTCAGCCAGTCAGGAACACACCTCACCCTACCCTCTACAGAAATCTATAGTTTTAACACTTTTAGTGACTCATTTTAAAATTTTCCGGAAAATTTTCAAAAATCTATTGGGGGCACGGGTCTCCATGCCCCCGTGCCGGGGTTACTGAGAAGGTCCAAGAATTTATGCAGGATCGATGCAGGGAGTCTTGGATTTAGAACATTTGAATGGCCATTTACACATTGTTTCCAGCTGAGAAATATGTTTTATTGCTAAAATACATGAAGAGAAATGACAGAACAGTACTATCAATAAAAATTCTTTGTAACTATAAACCATTGAATGAGGAATTCGGCGTGACTACTGATTTGTCCAATGAACTCAGTGCCAGAGTTGTAACCAAGTCATGACTCGAGCCACAACTTGGAAAATTGCCTGACTTGAAAAATCCTGGCCAGTTTTCCTGACTTGAAAAATTCTGGCCAATTTTCTCCCCAATGAAATAACACAGTGACTCGAGTCGCTAAAATGAGTTTAACATAACATAACATAACATAACATAACATAACATAACATAACATAACATAACATAACATAACATAACAGGTTTAA
>WURT03132800.1:0-11450 GCA_009936505.3 Holothuria glaberrima | reverse complement strand
TGTCATGTGGGTGACTCATGCTTGTTACAATATATCACATGGCAAGGAATCACTAAGCCTTTTGGCTTTCTAGTTTAAAAACAAACTTTGGGGGTGCATGTGCACACGTGGCACCCCCTCCACAGGTAACTGCATGGTACTGCAAATTGGAAATGTTTCCACCACCATGCAATTTCTACTGATCAGATATCTCTAACCTCTGTCTGGCCGTCCTCAGTAAATCACACAAATTAAACATGTTTGATATTATTCAACATAGCTTTTGCTATTGTTATGTCACAGTTGCATTAGGTCATGGGGCTATATGGCTATCAACAATCTGACTTGGATTAAAGACATACTGTAGCTACAGTAGCATTGCATCTTGCTGTTTTTGAGATGGCTGAACTGTACTTGACACATATAGTCAGAGCCCAGGGTCCCCTTTTTAGTGCTTTAAAAATGGAACTAGGTTGCTTCACATGATCTATTTTTAAAACCAATGAATTTTGATAGTCTTTACCCTCAGGATTTCGAATCCAGAGGTCTGCTTTTTCGCAGAGATTGCAAAAATATGGATATTGCACAATAAACATGATGTCATCAAATTTTGTTGAAATTAATGGAAATTGTACATTTTTCTGTTTCAACATATTTCAGAAAAATATATACTGTAACATTCTTTTTATCTAGCATTATTTGAAACAAACACATTGAAATATCAAGTTTTAGAACTTAACATTGTTTTCTTATTGACTTGTGTACAAAATGAGAAATTTAGATGCGTTTTCTCAATAGTCCATTTCCGTCTTGTTCATAGCTTCAAGTATTAGCTCTTTTCTGATAAATATGCAAAATTTTATGTGATCTTTCCATTTTTGGTTTCGATGATAAGAGAAATCTACCATATGCATTCATGATGTGTGTGTGTGTATGGACCCAACATTTCATACAAGGTGAGGACATTTTCTATTCAAGATGAGGTCCTCAGGTGTCTGAACAATAGATTTCTTGTGTCCTCAGGTGTGTGAACAATAGACAGTCTATTGTTAAGGTTAGTGTTAAGGAAGTAAACAGAAAGGAAAAAACAATGAGGTCCTCTGCTTGATGGAAAAAAAAAACCTGTATGTGTGTGCATGTGAGTTTGTTTGGCATTCAGACTGAGGACCTAAACGATGGATTTCAGGTCCTCTGAAAGAAATTCAATAGATTTCTCAAGTCCTGGAAAGTTTCAACAATAGATAGTCTATTGTTAAGGTTAGGGTTAAGGAAGCAAACACAAGGAGATAACAATGAGGTCCTCGGTTTGTATGTAAAACCTACTTGTGTATGTGTGTTTGTGACACTGCTCATTAACACAGTATCTCAATAAGGGAAACTGACAGCCCTCAAACTTGGTACACAGATGCCCCATATTAAGAGGAAGAACCCTTTGTTTTTGGTGGTGATCAAAGGTCATCTGGAGTCAACAAGGGTCAGACTCTGAAAAACTTGTTAACATGATACCTCAAGTAAGGAAGCTTGGACTGATTTCGTACTTAGTATGAAGTATGATGAGGGGAAGAACCCTATTGTTTTTGGCAGGGGTCAAAGGTCATCTGGGGTCACCATGGGCCAAACTCTGAAAACTTTTGTTAATACGATATCTCAAGTTAGGGAGCTTGGATTGATTTTATACCTGATGTGGATGGTGTGATTGATGCACCGTGTGTACTGTGAAGTCTAGGAGTCTAAGACTCTGGTCTGGTTAAAAGAACTTACTTTTGGAGTCCCACTCTGCATGTTGTTGACCAGGGTTACATTAAAATTTTCAGAGTGGGGGAATATTAAATGTCCAGCACAGTGTGAACCCAAACGGAGGACAGGGTGCTTGAAAGCCGGACTGTCCGGCAAAAAGCCAGACGATTGGCCACCCTACTTGTAAACAGGATATCTCAAGAACTTAGGAAGCTTGGATTGATTTCATACTTGGCATCTAGATGCATTATGGTGAAAGGAAAAACCCCATTATCTTTGGTGGGGGTGAAGGACATGTGGGGTCACTTGGGGTCAAACTCTAAAAACCTTGTTAACATGATATCTCAAGGTAGAAAGCTTGGATTGATCTCCTACTTAGTATGTAGATGTGTTATGGTGATAGAAGCTTGTTTTTGGTAGAGGTCAAAGGTCATCGAAGGTCACGGGGATCAAACTCTGAAAACTGTTAGCAGGGTGGCCATTCCCTGAAGACAGAAAAGGAGGGCAACCTTAGCTACTATCTAAGTGCAGCACCACCATGAGTTGGCAGTTAGCATACCAGAAAATGTTTGGCTTCACAACTCCCCTAGATGGCCTGAAACAGACCTTCAAGGTATTCTAAGCTGCATGATCAGAGTTGTGAAATTAGGATTTTGTGTCTGAAAATGCACCCCATTGTATTACAAATGTATGAGTCCACTACTTTTTGCAGCTCGTCTTACAGTCCGTATTTCTGTTGTTTACACATAGCCTACTTTACATAGCTACTTGTTCGGCTGATGTGGATGGGCGTGATTGATGCGCCATGTGCACCGTGTAGTCTAGGAGTCTATGGTAAGAGAAAGAACTGTTGTTTTTTGTGGGGATCAAATGTCATCTGGGGTCACCGGGGTCAACCTTGTTGACACCATATATGGAAGTAGGCTGCTTGGATGATTTTATACTTAGTATGTAGATTTGTTATGGTAAGATAAAGAATGCGCTTGCTTTTGGTGGAGGTCAAAGGTCATCTGGGGTCACGAGGGGTTCCACCCTGAAAACCTTGCGAACACGGTATTTCATGGTAGGAAGCTCGGATAGATTTCATTCTTAATATGTGTTATGGTAACAGAGAGACCTCTTATTGTTTTTGGTGGATATCAAAGGTTTTTTTGGGGTTACTGGGGTCAGATGCTGTAAACCAAGATCTTTATCTGTGGTCACTAATGATAAGAAAGGAAAATTTCCCAAGAATTCCCAAGATCAAATGTGAACACAAAACTACTTTTCCAACACCTTTAGATAGCATTTCACAAGTGACTGAAGGAAATGGGGTAACATGGCATTATTTGGAATAAAACATATATACATCACTAAAACCTAAATTTGCATTTTTGCATTCTGGTTAATTCTATGTATGTACGTTTAGGATGCTTTGACTTCGGAAATATGTGTCTGATTCAAAACAAGTATTTTTAAGTGGCCTATTGGATGAAATATGATGACATCATCAATTGGGTGGAACATGTGAAATGAACATTTCTAATTTTACACATTTGAATGTATTGCTTAACAGTCCTTTCATTTAGCTTTGTTTTCAAATGAAACAATATTTAGATTTTGAGTCATACAGCCTAACTTTTAATTTATTTTTTGTCATCGACTTGTGTACAAAATAGGAAATTCATCATGGGGGCGAGTTGGCATCACGAGGGCGAGTTGGCATCATGGGGGCGAGTTGGCATCACGGGGACGTGTTGGCATCATGGGGGCGAGTTGGCATCACAGGGGGAATTGGCATCACGGGGGCGAGTTGGCATCATGGGGGCATGGTGCTGATTTGTCATAGGGGCGATTTGGTATAGGACGAGTTGGCATGGTGCTGATTTGTCATAGGGGCGAGTTGGCATGGGGGCCAGTTGGCATGGGGCGAGTTGGCAGGTACTGAGTTGTCATAGGGGTGAGTTGGTATAGGGCGGGTTGACATGGAGGCTGGTTGGCATGGGGGCGAGTTGGTATGGGGCGAGTTTATATGGTGCTGAGTATTGTCATGGGGCAGAGTTGTCGTGGGGGCGAGTTGGTATAGGGCGAGTTGGCATAGGAGTCGAGTTGGCATCGGGCCGAATTGGCATGTAGGCTCACTTGTTTCAGGGATCTCACAGTTTCAAGAAAAACTCTAAAGAAGATTTCAGTACAAAGGAATAAAAGAATTTCTCAGAACAAAAAGTTCACATGTTGAGTGAATGTATTGTGTCTGTTTGGCTCTTGTCAATGTCCAAACCACAGTTCACAAAATATATTTTACAAAGGCAAGGAATCACTAAGCCTTTTGGCTTTCTGGTTTAATTTGGTTGGGGGCTACATAGGTACAATAAAGTATGAAATTCCTGAGTACAGTCATTTACCCTGTTGGTTGACTTGATTTTTTTTTAAAGCCAAGAAATAGTTTTTTTCTTCAATAACAACAAATTTCCATATCTTTTGTAATGAAACTCCCAAATTTTGTGTTTGTCTTCCTCCCTCAAACATTGATAAAGGTAATCGTAGGCTATTTTATCTTTAGCCAGTGTATATGCTAGTGTATTTAAGCGGTGTATCTTGTAGTAGGAAGATAGTTTATTCGTTAACAAGAGAAACCCACATGATTAGAATGCTTCTATGGCGGGGGTCCAGGGACCTTCCCAGGAAATTTGGAGACAAAGGAACCATTATATGCGAAAAGTTTTCTGGGCCTTGAAATCATAATTATGGTTGTGAAATCTTCACGCTTTAAGTATTTTCTTTTGCAAGTACTGTAGACCAAGTGTCATTTTCAGCTTGGAAAGCTCCTGGGGGCTGTTGCCTCCTATCCCCTGCAGGCTATGGCCCTGGAGGTAACAGGTGTATCACTAGTTTAAGAGAGAGTTTTTCTTGAATTATTCCATTTACAAACATTTCTACCCCTATGATGGCCATCAGATATGGATTGCCAACTGTAACGAATGGGGCATGAGCCAGCCAAACAGTTGTATAAAAAATCATATTCCTTGACTGCAAAGGTTGCAGGGAGGCTCTGCCTTATGAAATCTATCATTTCAAATCAATACAGTATGTTTAGAAGGTGATACTGAGTTAGAGTGATACTACCTGTTCAAGAAAAGGGAAAATACATAACACTGCCTTGTCCAAAGTGTTGGAATAATGTTTAAGCAGTCTGTCAGAACAATAAAGATAAATAAAGATCCCTCACAAAAGTAGTTCTTCCCAATATTGTTTCAATTACCGTGGAAATAACGAAAAAAACTATGAAAATCAGTAATGATTATACTCCATCTTTATTCCATTCAATCCCACTACTGATTCAACAAACCAATGGGAGTGCTCTAATATATGAATATGCAGAAACCAGCACAACGAAATGTGCTCACGTACTGTATAGCCAACGAATGAGCACTGAATGTTCATGCTTTAGCCTAACTACATACTTGAAAATGAACTGTTCAGTACCATGGGGCTAATTTCTGAAAGGATTAATTCGGTGATAGTAAATAAAATAGCCTTATTTCTGTTGAAGTCCACTTAACCAATTTCGGAACAAACTACAGCCCTCATGGGCTAGTTGATAACACCATAAGGGGAGTATCAGCGGGAGTTGCTACCTAGGCTAGAAGGCAGGGGACCGTAAAATTTTGTACAGTTAGTGAGCTTTCATGATCACCAAAGAGTGATTTTTGCATCATTCTGAAGGCAGACTCAGTGAAAATACGAGTAGACCTAGTCCTATCCCTATTAACCTATGAGACTAGTCATCAATATAATATGTTAGTACTACCTCTGAGAAATAATATTGAAAATTCTTGAGTCATTCAAATCCTCATCTGAGATGCTTACCCTCTGTTGCAAGGTCATACCTGGGAGTTGCAGTGGCATCTCCCTGGTCGTATTTTCCCTGTTATGTTTCCCAGCTGAAATGTACACGCAGTTGCCTTGATTCAACCAGGTAGATATGATTTGATAGACACAAATTCTTTTACATGTTGGAAACTCTTGGAGAAACCATCTGCAACAATCAAAATTGACCGAGGGAAAAATACATTGCTCACAGAAGAAATCAAATAGAGCCATACATACAGTAGGATTTGCCTGAAGACTACCTGTCGAGGTAAGGATTCAGACTTATTTAAGTTTCCATGCAAATACTTGGAATGTGGGGAAGTACACAAGCGTACAGGTGTGACTGGTTACGGGCTACTCTTACTAGCGTTAGTAATGCAAGTGTCTTATTCAATAGTGCTAATAGGTGAAATCCAGTATTAACACAGGTAATTATTATGAAACTACATACCGTACTTTTGTTTCAAAACCTCAAGTGTGTTGTGCAGTATACAGCACAACCTTCAAAATCACACTACTCCCAGCTTCATGCGGAATAAATGTGGCATCATAAGCCCACTATAAAATGTACAGTACTTCAGTACATGCAGCTGCGTGACCCATTGAATATTCATAAAGTGTTCTGATAGGTGTGGTTTAAGCTAGTTATAATGACAACTTGTTTTTTTTTTCAAAACAGCCTGTACATTTTGACTGTTTTTGCACTGTTTCTTAATATTTTGCCATTCACACAACCATTTTCAGAAACTAAACAACGTCATCCATGATTAGCATAATTAGTATATTGACAAATAAAGAAAAATTTTATACCCTATGTATTTCCCTTTTCTGGAACAGGTAACATCACTTAAAAAAGCAAGGTAAATAGGCCAAAGTCTTTGACTTCTTCTGATATGTCTTCTCATAAGTGCAAGGCGATCGCTCCTTTCAACCAAGAACAATCAGCCAAATTGTGAAAACCTCTCCGGTGCAGAGTACAAACAGGGCTATGTTTTTGAACCGTTGTTTAATAAAGGTTCTAGAACTGAGGCTCCAAGTGCGTGCATGGTGGGCAATTTTTGACAAAATTTGAGAATTTGTAAAGGATGTTTGAAAATGATGATGATTTAAAAGTTGATGGTCTCTTTTAAAACATTTGTGACAAAATAAAATAATAATAGATCCATCACTCATTAAAAAAATAAAACACCTCACTCTATTCATTATAGAAATCTGATACAACCTTGAGGTCATTTGAAATAAAGATTAATTGGGGACACCCTTCTCGATGTCTATGCCAGATGCCACTGGCTTTCCTCTGTGTCCCGCAAATTATCGTTAATTTCATTTCACAATGAGGGATACCAGTAACGTATATCTCTATACGGAGCATCACTACCCATTGGCGCATATAAGTTATGATAGATATATTTAATTGATAATGTGAGCTGATTTGGCATTGTTTTTTTCAAAATTTGAGGAAATCCATACTAATAGAAAGTAGAAACAGATCAATTGTTGGGAGAGCTAGCTCCTATCAAGGATAACATACATGCAATACATTGAATCTATCCTGTCCATCTAAGGGCATAGTCAAACCCGTCTTGCTAACCAGCTTACCTTACCGTAGGATGAATGAGAGAAAACTATGTTATTGAGGATGGACTTTTATGCCCTCATACAGAAACTGATACGTCTAGATTACTTGTAGTAATGGTGTGAGGACTTGCACTATTAGTTTGTATTGAATAAACCACCCTCTTTGAAGGCAAATGTAGGGACATTGCTAGGGGACTGACTCCCTTTGGTAAAACACTTTGTCTTATCACAAGCGACTTTGGCTCCTTTGACTTCTGTCCACCATGGTTTATGTTGAGGTATGCAAATGCAACTCCAAACTGTCTAGCCTATTAAGAAAGCTTTTTTAAAGCATAGATTTGCCACCATTTACCTGAAACTGTTGCAAGTATAAGAGAAAATCAAGCCTCACCTATATTATACGTCGGTGGCCAGTATGTTAAAATCATAAGTCCATCATACTGTACATTGCAGCAAACTGCATTCTAAAACAACTTTTTTTCACAAGTATTCCTCATCTACTGTGTGTATTAGTTGCCATTGTTGGAAGAAAGTTTGCATCCCAAATATACTTGACTGACATGCAAATCTTCCCCTATGCATGGGGGAGGGGGCCACCATTATGATGTAAAAGGGACATCAAACAGAAAACAGGGGTCATGGGACAATTGCCTCTACCCCCAAGTACATAAAACCATGGCTGCCGTATGCCGTATTTCGGAACTTGCGTCAAACAGAAACAGGTCAGTAATTATAGTTTGTAAAATGGGCCGGGCAAAATCCGTAAAGGGGAAGGGATGGGTGCAAAAGTTCATGACAGTATGGCATGTAGCCAGAAAGTCTTTGTCCAACGTGCCTCCTAGATTTAACGAAAATGAGATCATGAAGACCTAGTGTAGTTGTAAGTTGCATCTAAACATTTGCTATTTCAGTATTTTTAAATCCATGTTTTTGAAAATCAGACTTCAAGAAACAAGAAACTTTCAAATCTTATTCAGTAAAACCCCTTGTAAGCTGATCAGAATTAACATGTAGTTAAAGGTAATTAAGCTGAAACACACTGTGGCATGGTATAAGAACTAGAGGGCCTTCTAAATTAGCAATGTTTCCCAACAGTTTTTCTGAACCCTTATCAAAATGGCTCTTAATCCCTAACATGAGTGTCATGAATTTGGTCTTGCTGTCCAGACCTGATTGGAGGAGGTGTGAGGGGTGTCCATCTTCTCCATGAGAACTCCACAGTTAAGGGTCTACTTGAGTCTGATGTTTTGCCAATTTAAATGTTTATTTATACTTAAAACATTCAATTTCTTAGACTGAATTTAAATCTGGAACTTAAAACGGCTAATATTTTTTATGACATCAGCAGTGCAACCCTCAATCAGCTCATTAGTTTTAAGGACTTTACATGTGTTCCATGGCATCATCATATTTTGTCCAATAGGCCACGTAAAAAATACTCGTTTTGAATCAGACACATATTTCCGAAGTCAAAGCATTCCTAATGTACGTACAAAGAATTAAAAATGACAAGATTACATGAAATTTTGCATATTTATCAGAAAAATAGCTTAATATTTGAAGCTATGTAAAAGTCAAACGGAAATCGACTGTTGAGAGAAACGCATCTAAATTTATCGTTTTGTACACAAGTCAATGAGAAAAAATGCATTAAAAGTATAACTTGATATGTCAATGATGAATTGTTTCAAATAAATGCTGGATAAAAAGACTTATGTATTTTACTGAAATATGGTGAAACGGAAAAATGTTCAATTTCCATTAATTTCAACAAAATTTGATTAAGTCATGTTTATTGCTTAATATCTATATTTTTCCAATCCCTGCAAAAAAGCAGACCTCCGTATGAATTCCATACGTTTTAAACTGTAAGTTAATGATATGCTGCAAAATAGATCCCTCGAAGGAAGCTCCTGACCATTTGGCACTGCCACGGACTCTGAATAACAGCCTAATACAGCTAAATTTAGTCGTGGCAGCTTTTGACAGCAAAAACATTGCCAGGCAATACTTTTCAAGTTGAGTATAAATCTGGTGTTCAGCTAAGATGTAAATTCAAAAGTCAGCACATTTACAACATAGACTCAACCTAACTGCTAAAACAAGCATTACATAAATATTTTGCATTGGAAGAATCATGCTAACAACTCTTTTGAAACATTTGGACCCACCTGCAGCACAAGTGAGACAGGTGTTTTATGCACAACAAGAGAGATTCCCAAGTTTTGAACCCTGGCTAAAGCCCTGCTGAAATTCGATTCTTCTGAATAGCCAATGAACGAGAGCTGCAATTACACTGTTGGTGGCAGAAAGTCAGAATGGCTCCCGAACCTTGACTGATGAGTAAAAGACAGAATTGTCAGACTTTTGCAGTATGTGACCTACCTGTAAGAGGCTGGTCATTGACACTGTTGTAATAAGACTATAAAAGATAAAGCCTGTCTTGTTGTAGAGTGTGGAACTAGAAAGTAGAAATTCTGGGTTGATTTCATTAAATGTGGATGAGTAACTAGCATGAAGTAACAAATTCACTAAATTTGGCACTGTAGTTGTGATCATAGGCTGTGAAAGCCACCTACTGGTTACATAGCAAGTGGGCTTGGACCGGCATAGTCGTACCTGTATGGAACAGAAAGTTATGAAAGAAACTCCAGGCTCTACAGCCCATAAATCATGCAGAAAATTTTATATTCCTATTGAAAACTTTGCTGTCCATCTTCAGTTCAAGTAGGCTTGAAAAGGCCTCATCAGCTAAATTTGTGATTTCATTTGTATGGCAGGGGGGCCTGAAATACCCTGACAATGTCAAACCAGGCATGAAAGTTCCAGTTTGCATACAGGCCTATGTTTGTAAGTTTTTGGTTCTTTTCATATTGCTGTTTCATGAAAAAATAAAATCACAAATTTCAAACGGCAGCATTTCTAAAGCTAGAAGTAGGGAAATTGCTTTGAGCTACTTGGTATGTGGCTGGCACTGTTGTCTTGGCCTGTATGCAATAACTCAATATATGTGTTATAAGGCTGCCAGATGAAATAATTAGTGTAGAGCCAAACATTCCCAAAAATATGTCCATTACAACTTTTCTGCCATGCTTACATCATAACAGTGAAGTATTATTCACAGCTAAATGACCATTTTCATGCCTAATTCGCAATTTTTTAATCGACATAAAAGACTAAATTTGCATTTAATAGTGGCCATCATTACATGATATCGCCCTTACTCAAATCGCCTACCACTGAACAGTGCAAAACCTGACCTCTGGCCGACAAGTCGGGATTTTACTTGATGTTTGCACCTACAGATTTTAACTTCTGGGACACTTATCAGGTTTTCTAATATTTTTATTGATTTTTCAAAATTTTAGGGTATGATCTGTAGGTGGGAACATCAAGTAAAATCCCGACTTTTCAACCACAGGTCGGGTTTTGAACTGTACAGTGGTAGGCGATTTGAGTAAGGGCAAGTTCACGTGATGATTAAAATGGCTACTGTAAATGGCAGTCCTGCTATAGTATGTGCCGTATGTATGATCCACTGATGCCAAAATTAGACAAATTATGTGATAAAAGTCACTGTTTTGATTACTAAAGAATTTTCAATTGGTGTCATAAGAATAAACAGCATCATTATTTTCTTACAGCTTTGAAATTTGTGATGAAGACCTCAATGAATGGAAGGAAGCAACCCCACTGAATTGCCGTCGCCAAGAGTGTGCAGCTGCAGTTGTCAACAAATGCCTGTACATCATTGGTGGCATTAAATGCTACACCCGTAATGGCACTACATTTCGTTGCCATGACAACAGCATGGAAAAGTGGAGTTCAAAAACCAATGTTTGGACGTCCGTTACTAAGATGAGCAAGTGTCGCAGTAATCATGGCGTAGCAGTTCTGAATGGCCTCATTTATGCAATGGGGGGCTATGATGGACAATTTTACTTGAAAAGTGTAGAAGTGTACTCCCCAAAAAAGGATGAGTGGAAGCCAGTGGCCTCCATGTTGAAATCAAGATCAATCTTTAGTGGGGCATCTATAGAGGGGAAGATTTTTGCTCTTGGTGGATATGGGCCTAATTACCTTAACAGGTGGGTTTGTTACGGACATAAGGTTTTTTGGTTATTGATTCCTTGCCGAAGGCAGGCAAGGAATCTATGCGATGGTGATGTCAAGTGTGTGTACGTGTATGTGTGCTTGTGTGTATGTGACGCCTAGCTTGTAAACACAATATCTCAAGATAGCAATGACCGACACTTTTTCATAATTGGTATATAGATTTGTCATGTTGAGAGGAAGAACCCTAT
>WURT03132789.1:0-11451 GCA_009936505.3 Holothuria glaberrima | reverse complement strand
TGTGTTTGTTAACACAAGATGTGCACAGAGCAGGTCTTGTGCAACTTTGGTGAAACTTGGGAGATGAAGTACAATAAGCATTCACTGCCAACAACTTTCAAGACCATGCAGCAGTCGCCAGAGATACTGCACAGGAAAACTTCACATTAGCTAAATAAATTTGTATGGTACAGTATGCTCATGGCTGAGTTTCATTTCGTTCAGCAAGGAACCAGCATGCCCATTGGGCTTTTGTTTTAAGGGGAGATGAAAAATCATTTTAGGTCATAAGGTTTTAAAAGGTTTTGAATTATTAACATGACATCTCAAGTAGGATAACTGTGTGGGATCTTATGCTTGTCATGTGGGCGACTCATGTTTGTTGCAATATATCACATGGCAAGGAATCACTAAGCCTTTTGGCTTTCTAGTTCGTATGATTATTATACCTTGGAAGATATTAAGGTGCGGAAGGAAAGGTCTGCAAGGGTATTAAATCTGGCTTTGTTTAAAATCTTATCTTATTAGTACACAATATACTGATATCGTCAGCAAAGTCATAAAAATAAGTAGGACTCTACTGGCTCAATTTACAATATATATATATATATATATATACTCAGTTGCTATCGTAGTGGGTTTCTGTCACATTTTTACTTCGGAGAAATTTAGTTCTCCAAGTTGAAATAATGTTTATTGCATGCAAGTTTCTCACAGTTACGTTTACATTCAAAGTTCTTATTGTAGAATATTTTCTGCATTAAAGGTCTGGTGACACGAAAACTACATAGGTGGATATTTGATGTAAAAAGCATTAAAATCCATAA
Source organism: Holothuria glaberrima (assembly GCA_009936505.3). NCBI lineage: Eukaryota > Metazoa > Echinodermata > Holothuroidea > Aspidochirotida > Holothuriidae > Holothuria > Holothuria glaberrima. The sequence goes on along the minus strand of WURT03132789.1, from coordinate 10,645 downwards.
AATAGCCGCAGTTCCCATTAAATTCCATAGGATATTTTAATTTCACACGTGTATCATGAATATACACATACTAAATATTCAAATAAGTGACATGAAAAGGTGAATAAACCATATATGGCTAATGTAAGCCTTTGTTTTTTCAACCTTCATTTCAAGGACACTGGCAGCATTGTTACAACTTATGGGGTTTGTAATAAAAGTTAAAAATGTTTCCTAGAGAAATAGTAATACCACTCGCCAAAATGTAAACTTTCTGATCGCAGTTTAGAGATAATTTATATAGGTTAACAAAAGAAACCTGAAAACTGTGCAACTCGTGACATCATTGTTTTTGCATAGGCAATGAGTTACTTAAGACACCACCAAACATTGGAGGCCTTAATTCTTTGACAAGTGAAACAGCTCTTTATGGTGTCATGTCACACGACCATTTAAGAGGCCAATGTTTACAAGCATAAATCTTTTCATTTTTATTATGAATTGTTCCAATTATGGTATACATGTTCAAGGCTCAATAATAAAACACCAAAATACAAATTCCATAGGTTATACGTAAGAAATAGTGTGAGAAATAGTGTATTCACTTTTTCCATAGTCGTTGCCATCAGGGAGCAAATATTCGTCGAGTGTTGCTGTTAAGTTCCAGAACAAACCGCGTAATTTCTTCGGTACAATTTTACCTTGTAAGTATTTTAAAGTTTACTTTAATCGCCATATTATAATAGAAGTTTGTGTAGGGAAATCTAAAATTTTATGATACTGCTAGTAAAATCATGTTCTTTAGGAGAGTCATATCTTGGTATTGGATTGACAGGTTATGCATTGAAATCAGACAAAAAATGTTTCACACTTAGGTCTACAAAAATCTTTAGTTGCATGTAATACATGCTCATTCCTCTGTGATCAGACTTCAAATTTAGTTTTCATGTATCTTTTCACTTCCATGCAATAAGTATTATTTTAAGATTTCAAGTGTAAATTATCAGGTTTCCAGTACTACTACATCCGAGAGAGACGAATGGAGCTTAAAAGTGATTTGCTTTGTTAATCAAAAGGGTAGGGTCTTAAAGTATTCATTTTTGTTCAAATATTCATTTACACAACTATTGAGAGTCACTACACACATGGACGCATTGTTGAGTTATGTTGAAAAAGTATCAGTTGAATTTTGTTTTCATCACAATAACAAAATTACCAGTCATAAAAGGAGATGTAGCTAAAAGGAAGGCAGCGTCCTCGGAATTTCACTATACAGCAAGATTTTTGAAATTGAAGTTAGATTCCATCGGCTCACCAAGTATCCCCTGAGGCTAGCTGAGTATTGTCTAAGGCTCGAACGAGTTGAGCTTAGGGCCTTTTGGCGAAGATCATGTGTAGTAACTGTTGTTTGAAGCAAGTCTATACAGAGACCACTCATGACGGACCCATGATGTAGAGGTCTGAAGGTCGAAAGCTTGGTCAGTTAAGTCAATTGCCCTTCCGACGGCGTAGCTCCTTTGAGACAGCAGAGCTCCCCAAGGAGTGGTGTTTGGTTTCGTCCTTGGCTCTTCCCCAGAGAGTCGAAGGGAAGGGACTATGGAAAAGATAGAATGCCTAGGGTTTATTAGGTTTTTTGTGGGTTTTTTTTTTCGTTTTCGTTTCAAAGCATGTAAAAAGCATGCACATAAAAGAGTATAATCACATTTAGTCTCGGTTGGACATTAAGGACGTTGCTCCATTGAAAATCAGAACTCCTTCGGGAGTAATGTTTGCATTTGCTCTCCCTTCGACTCTTCACGACAGAGTCAAGAGGAATTTGGTAAAAGTATTTCTAGGTCACTCATGTTCATTCTATGTTGTGTTTTGGGAGGTAGTTCCTTTGGGGAGCAGAACTTCTTTGAAAATGAAGTTTGATTTTCGCCATTCGGCTCTTCGTCAGAGAGTGGAGGGGAATTCTGGAAAAAGTATTATTCCCATGCCTTTTTGCCAACTTCATGTTTAGTATCTATTCTTTTCAGCCAGTCTAGAACGGGGCCACACATGATGGACACATGATGTAGAGGTCAGGAGGTCAAAATGTTTGTCATGTTTGGTGTCTTCATCTCCCCAGGGGCAAAGCTCCTTTTAGGGAGAAAACCCCTTAACAAGTTAACGTTTGGTTTCGTCATTGGGTATCCAACCGAAGGAACCATGGAAGGAAAAGTATGTATATAGACTAGTTTAAAAGAAACTTAAATTTTATTTCGATATTTGCTTTTTTGACTCAAAATTATATGAAACCTAATGCTATCATCCCTTGCTACTTGTTCAAAGGAAGGAAGTTGGTGGTTCTGCTCCCTGTTCGAATAGGTAACTTCTAGTACTCTGGATGCCTTCGTCCTGCCACGGTTGCAAGGATCGCCTCTCGATCTTCAGGCTAAGACTATTCTGATGGCTTTACGTTGAGTTCCATGTCCCATGAAAGTGGTTTTACGAGTTAGAAGTACTTCAGGTTCTCATCTTTAATGATAAACAGCCCTAGGAACTTTTCTTTAAAAATCTTATTCAACCAAACTGAATTTTTTTATGTCATGTCATCAATATCAGTCATCTATATCAGATGAAATTGGTTGTGCTTACGACCGAAGTTCTACTGGGTGGACCACTTTTTACAGGATCTCTTTGCTAGTTTTTCAAATCCTCTCAACTATAGCCTTTCTTGCATGATTGCAGAGTTAATTTAGGAATTTCTTGTTCCTAATATGACAAAGCTCTCTGATGGCTTTTCGTTGAGTCGTGTGTCAGTTCATGCAGGGTTGAAACTCTTTTGGGTGATAGCCTTGTTTCAGGTTTTTTCTTCAGTGCACCTACTTCGTGATAAAGTTATGCAAGTGAAAGTATTCACAATATGATGGTTTTGAAATGACTGCCTGATAGGTATGTTTGTGATTATGTTATATACTCCTTCATGCAATTTTTTACTTTTGGATGCAGACGCAATACTAACAATTTAAGGAAAAACTGAAAACATTCTATCTTACACGACAAAATTTAAAGCTGTTTAGAATTGATTGAACGTCTTAAGGATTTCTTGCAATAAAGCAGGAAATAGTGGAGGACTAAAATTTTCATCCAGTCCATGATTGCCAACTTAAGGCATGGTTTGTGCACGTTACTGATATTAGACCACAATAAGTTACCAGCTATAAGTATTTAGTATTCGTCTGTAGAATTCTTTTTGTGTAATCTAAGAGTAGCTTGAGTATCTTGAGTTATTTAAAACGCAATTTATGTAAATTAAACCTATTCGGATTTTCAAATTTCATACTGCTCTTATCCGCATTGTCTTTGAACTCATGTGCTCTTGTCATTCCTCAATGAAGATGATCATTCGAGGGTTGAATTGGATACAGCTGATAGTGATGCCAGGTCTGACTACATCAATGCCAGTTACATCAAGGTAATCATCTAGCATTCTATCATTTGTCATTACTGTTGTGAAACAGCGTTTCTGTTGATACCAAGCTAGTTGTTAGATAATTTCAGAGACATTCAAAGACGGCTTTTACAAAGGGAACAATTATCAGACGAAATATTTTCATGCTTTTCTTACAAATAATTTTTTATAGGTGGACATGCAAGGTCAAATATCAAAGCTGTGTTAATACTGAAAACTCAGATGCTTATTGTCAACACTTCACAAATATGTTATGGTGAAATACTAACTTGCAGGAAAGGATAAAACTATGTCGTATTTAAAATCTTAAATTTGCCAGTCCATGACATGCTATGTTTTTCTTCCTGTGAGGTTGCCTCTCTTTGCGTGGTGTAGGATATTTCGGTTTTACAATTAATATTTGTAAATAGGGCTCACATTGGTACAGGATAGCCAACTGGCCTCACTTAGCAACATTACGAAATTAGTCCCCTGTTTTAACTTCAGTGATTACGTTATGCAGGTAACCTTATTTCCTGTAGTACAGACAGCCATAAGTGACAAGTGTAGGTGGAAATATATCCCTCGCAACGTGAAGACGTTCCTTGGTTTTAAATTAACTTCTTACTGCATAACAAGATGCCTAAACTGTTACGATGGTCTGTATATCAGTACTGCACGAATACCGTACATACTTGGTGTGTCTAATATGCCTATATTTGAAAACAAAATTAACCGTACTGTTTTAAGCGGAAGAAAAAAATCATATTGGGTCAATCCTAACACATTATATATCTCAAGAATAAAATCCTAGGCAGATTTCATACTTAGCAGGTTTATCCCTCATATTGAGTCTATCTAAATGATTTTCAATGTAAAGGTTGGTTTCACACGTAAGGCGGTAACAGTTCACGGTTAACTTGTGTGGACTTAATCCACTTAGTCAGAAATTAGATAAAGTTACTAGTAAATTTGCTGATTTGTTATTGGAAACATAGTATGATAATGTGAGAACGTTTTGAAGACGTAACATAACGTGGTAAATAAACAGACTATGAGAAATGTTTTGGCATTAACTAAAGAGATTATGTTTCATAGCATACTGCTTTTGTAAGGATCAATACTTTTAGAAATCGTATTGTCTCAAAGATGCATTACATTACGAGAAATCTCAGAAGTCACCTTGGCAGATTTCTTAGACAAGACTTTACATGAAAGAAGATTTTTTGACATTCGCCCAACGGCTTTACAGGGATTTATTGAAACATTAGGAAAACGTTCAACTATTTAATGATAATATTAACTGAAGGTTTATATCATGGGGTACAAAAAGAATAGAAGTGTGATGAATTGCTGCTAATGTGATAAACCCCTTGTAGAGAAGTTAATTTAGCGCCACCTCATTTAGTTATTCTAATTTGAATGGTATGAGCTAATTTGAATTTTATGTTATGTGTACTGACCGTATTACAAAAAAGAATTGAAGAGCACAGAATAAAACGAGACAGCAAGCAAGGAACACCTCTTTAGTTTGTATATCTTTTTATGTTGTCGCTTCGGTTTAGCCCGGGCCGGACACAACACCCCTCACTTTAGATTTAAACATTTTTCGATTGCAAATAAATAGTCTTTTAATCCGTCATGTAGTGAAAACTGAAAACAATGGTGATGTGGTGGGGATGCCCAATGAATGCAATTAGCACCATCTGAGATGATTCGTTGTTAAATGAAAAAAACTTTTTGAGTTATGTCCTTCCAATTACTTCGCCAATGTCTTAAAAAACTATTCTAAAATCCTCCATATTATTGAAACGTTCCGAATTTTGCTGCAGATATATCGTTTTTATGCTTCCGTAGACATCTTATGAAGTTCAAAATTCAAGTTAAAGATAATACGATTACTTAACAGCACTAATCATATATCTAGTTCATAAGTGATTTATTAACGCTGTAATCAAGTGGTTTATGCTCTGTCTCTTCAAAGCCGTTTGTCATCAATTTGTTTACAAAACCCAACCCAATTTTCTCGTACTCCTCTGGTCATCAAATACTGACTCCTTTGACGTAATGTGGGTAGGAAGAAATGATGTCGAGTCATGATTGACAAACGTATTTGTTCAAAGGGGAAGGGACTCAAGCTTCCTAATGGGACAAAGGGCTGAAATTTACAACACAATAGGGTTCAAAACAGTTTGTGGCTCCTACAACATTTGAACTCGCCACCCTCGATATCTGTGTGTCGTAATTCCCTTGCAAGCATTTTTTATCGAATGGAAGACCTACAGACTAACGCACAAAACAATGAAACAGACCGGTTAGATTTTTGACTACCTGTTTCATGTGCATTAATATGGAACATGCAGAAGATGTTAGAACCTAATGTGATTCTTAGTTTTAACATTTTCTGGGCCAGCATATGCACCGTATGTAGGCAAAGCCTATATTAGCTCCTCTACAGCCGAGGTAAAATATGTGGCAGTCTATACATATGTTTCGTCTGTCATACATGGATACCTTTAAGAGCAGATTGGTATGTCAAACTTCCTAGACTGATGGGAATTGCCCTTTAACTAAATAAAACTTAGTCACTGCATTTCTATGTGAGTCAACGATACAGACTATCGCCCACCTAATCGTGAGAGTTATTTTAAAACAAAACAGAATATTCCGGCATCCGGACGGGACTTCCCCGACTGGCAGGTGACAACTCTCAAACCTTTTGTCCCTCTTAAGCCACTAAAATATGTATCTTCAAGTACACACTCCTTGGATTTATTCTTGACCGTTTTTTGTACACGGAATATGACAGAATAAAGGTATAAAGTTTGCAGAATACAAGTATATTACTGGTATCTCAAGGCAAAACTTTTCCATCGCTAGCAATGAAATAGCTGGCTGATGAAGGTATGTAAAGCTGTCCCACTAATCGTAGAACTCAGTTGTGGAAAAGATTTTTTCATAGCCTTTCACTTACCCAATTTCATCACATATAAAAATTTTCACAGGGCTTCCAAATTACTATACAACAAATGTGGGAATCTTTGAGATCTAAAGTGAAATGTGATGTTCCAAGGTAAAGAAAAACAAAATAATCGTTCAGTCATCCTACATGCATTAAGTAGTTCATAACTGTTGACCAGATACAAATTTGAAAATCTTTCTATACTTGCTGTTGGAGAAATTTTTGTTTTCAGAATCATGAGGGAAAGACATCTTTCATTGCTGCACAAGGTTAGTTAATATTTTCTTCAGTTTGCGAGGACCTTGTAGCATTGAATTTGAGTGTATAAACGTGCTCTTTCAAATTCACGAGGTAACTTTTATCAATAATTTATTATATCATTTTTTTACTTTTCTGAACATTTTCGTTACAGTTGACTTAGGATTAACCAACCAAAGGACCTGTTAATTAGTAACACTTGTGAATTGTTTAGTCTGTTCCTGGAATGTAACCTGTAGGATACTTCTTACAATTGTTTTTTTTTTAATGTTAGCTGCATTGATGCAAGAATACACTCCTTCAGATGTATGTATAAAACATCACCACAGAAATCATAATGCATGTCCTCTAAGGTTCGTATAATTTCAAAATATATGCTCTGACACTGAATTTTATTATACTACTGGGGAATACCTGTTTTTACCTTAATGTTTATTTTGTTAAATCCCGCAGGACCGCAAGAAAGTACTGTTGATGATTTCTGGAAGATGATTTGGCAGGAAAATGTGGAAATTATAGTGATGATGTCTGACACCAATAAGGAAAATAAGGTAAATCAGAAATTCTCGCAGTTAAAAAGAGAAAATTTCAGTTGACAGATATGTAAGGGACCTATTGGTCTATCATTAGGATATAAGGGTCCTCAAGCTCTTTCCTTTAAGAAATACCAACCTGATCGAAACATTTATGATATTGCATATTAATTTTCATTGAGTATCTGAAAAGCTCAGATAAAAAGATTATTATTCAAACCTTAAAAAACAAAACTTACAATTTTTGAAAGTTAAAGCAATGCCATAAGCAATGTCAATGTTTTTTCTAAATGGTCATGACATCAAATCATGTTAACGTTTTAGGAATGACAATTGATCAACAATTAAGTTAGAAAGAACACATATTTGTACTTAGAAGAAGAGTCTCTTGATCGAATATTTAGTGGATATAAGAACATTTTCCTAAGCACGTTCTTTAAACTGTTGTGTAATGCCCTTATTCTTTCGCATTCAAATTATAGCCTTCTACTCTGGAGTAATACCAATGTTACGTCACTAAGTTATTTATATAAGATAAAAACACGAGCTGTCCTCTTCCGTCATCATTTGATAATTTTTTATGACAATAACTCAAGCTTTCAAAGATATAAGACTACATCAAAACACTCTTTGAATCAATCAAATGTTAGTACAATACTTGCCCATTCTCAGTAAAGATGTACATGTGTGCACTTTTAAAATTCCCTGACTAAGGTATAAAAGCCTTCCAAAGTAGTCACACATTTAAAAGGAAGCTCAACAATTTTCTCTAAACGATACTTCAATGAATGTGATATTTTGACAGCATTGTTACTGTTTGTACGTGTGTCATTCTATACTTTTCCCTTCTTCATTTTGTTCTGTCATCTTTTTTATTCTCAGACAGGAACCAGAATCGAAAAGGTTTTCCTTTTTTCTGGTACCTCTACAATCATTTTTGTTTGTTACATGTAAATATAAGCACAATCCTTTTTCAAATAAGTTATTGATGAAACTGGAATCGAATTAAAATCAAAACTTTACATTTTGTCATTTTAATGTCCAATTTAATACCAGCTTTTATGTTCAACATACTGGCCCAGTAAAGTGCACACGAGCAGGGTGTTTGTTGACATAACTGTCCTTCTGGTGGAGTCTACGAACTATAAAAGCCACACAATCAGGACACTAAACCTTCTTAAAGTAAGTGTTTTCTAGTAAATAAGTGGTTAAATTTCTTTCAAGTTTACTCCATTGTTTTCTTTTTGGGGAGGGGGTCGAAAGGGACTGTGCATGTCGTTTTCTAATGCGTGTACATACGTGTTTTAATTTTTAATTTTCAGGAGACCACACTAATTAAGTTTAGACTTTTACTATTTCCCCTGCTAACACTTATTGATCTGTGAAATACATTATTTGGAATTGCGTAAATAGCCTGTCATTGCTAATTGAAACTAATCTGAGTAAATTTTACTACAAATGAAAATTCTTGAAGTTTATATGAAGGCATATCCTTAGGGAGTAACAAGAGCGTCAACAGCTTCCCAAAAGTAGGAGGGGGTGTGGGAGGCGGGCATGATTTTGACCAAAACTAATTTATGTGCTAATTTTCCGAAATCCAATAAAAGAGAAATGTGGGATTCTTTGGATTTCAGAAGATTTATAGTGTATTCTGAGGCATATTCTCTCCATTGTAATCCACTAAATGACTGTTTCCTACCTTTTCCATATTGAGTTAATTAATTAGCTATATTGTAAGCTAAGGTTTCAAACATGTACTATCTATAAGGGACAAACAGCATGATATTCCCTCCAATTTCATAAGTGGAGGGATCAGTCGGAACGTCCCTCACTTGTTGACGCCCACGGGGTTAACAAAAATTGACGTCTCAGATGAAACTTAAAAACGCTTCATATCGTAGATGGTGAATTCACGCTAACCGCATTGGGGGTCAAGTTCATGTGGGGTTGGTAACATTCAAGTTTTTAGCCAAACAAACACTCAAAACAACATTTTGAGATGTAAAAAGTTAGGGACTCTACGTATTGCATTTCGGTGTCCAATATAATGTACACGTTAATTGTTTTGGTAAATATCATAAGTCATCTAGAATCAGTAGATTCAAAAGTAAAAACAAAACATAAACAGGAGACAGTTGGAAGATTAACGATGAAAAACCTTATATTTGAAAAATCCTTAATAGAGTGAATTATGTACTAATCGAATTGAAGGTTAGGTGTTAGGAAGATATCCTGAGAGGCACAGCACCTGGTGTATGATTACACCTTTTTTGTAATGAGTGTCAGCAATAATTTTTCGTCTGGAATAACGACCGTCCAAGGTAACTTAGGTTTAAAATCTAAATATCTGCCACTGATCTCACTCTTGTTTGTGGACGTCTTATATTGAGAACACCTGTACACTGTGCGTATGATATAAGGGCTGATACGTACTAAAGGTATCTTATCTTTTTGCTATGGTTAAAGCTTCAATATCATGCAAGGCTAGGTCACTTCACATTCGGAGGAATATCACACACTAATCTTTTGGTACACATCATCCTTATATAAAGTCATGATTTCACGTCTTTTTGAATTGTGTTAATCACAAACAGGGTATTGGCAAACCAGAAGTTCACTCAGTCACTCAAGTTCAGGTGCTTAACTGGTCCCATGAAGAGATTCCCAAAGAAACAACATCAGTTATATCTGTCATCAGGAAAGTGAAATCGTGGGAGACAGAAGGATGTTTGTCTCCGTTATTAGTTCATTGCAGGTAGACGGGAATGAGTTCTTACAGTTTTGGTAATATATTGGGGTAAATTTGTGAAGTGAAGCTCTTCCATACTAGTGTTGTGGATGTTTTTTTAGTAGCGTGTCTGTTATCACAGGAAAACATACCTATATAGGAACACCAGAGATTAAACCAAAAAGCTCACCAGCTTTGTTATTCCAAAACAAAGAATATGGTTTGTTTGCCTGAGGTTATCCCTCAGCTTTATCTTTCTTCAAATATCACTTTTAAGGATGTTTTTCACAATTTGACTTCTGTTGACCTCACATTTGTTTAAACCTGTACTAAAAGGAATGGGGTTCATGGAAACAACATGGGTCGTCCACCTACTGCGTATTAGATCCCTCAAAGTAACATATCAGATTTTCATACCATAAACTCCGGTGACCTCGGATAACGGTTGTCCTCTTCCAAAATGATAAGGTTCATTTACCAACCATTACACATTCGCATTGTAAGTATGAAGAGTGTCAGTTCTTTCTACCTTGAGATATCGTGTTAACAATGTGTTAGGTTTGAGACCTCTGGTGATCTCAAGTGACGTTTGACCTCCACCAAAAATCAAAGTTCTTATTCTTGATATGATAAGTTTATATTGTATGTAAGTATAAGTATGAAAAGTTTTCATTATTGCTCTCTTGAGATATCGTGTTTACAAGCTAATCGTCACAAACATACCTACATATATGACCACATTTCTACATGTACACACACACGCTAGAGTG